>CAEFZX010011252.1:0-164682 GCA_903066825.1 Alfaro cultratus
TAAGGAACTCAAAGTACAAAGTGCAAATGGATTAACTAGAAGTGACGTCGTCCTTGAAACAAATCCTGAAAAGCAGGCAAGCAGGAAACAAAGTACAAAACTTATGTAAAGAATATGAAGTGTCTAAAGAAGCAGAAGGAGGCTGGCAGTGTCATGGTCACACGTTAGTGATCCAACCTGAACAGCACCCAAGACCTGAAAGGTTGGTTTGGTCAGCTTTCAGGAATCCAGTCATTGTACTTTACCTAACCTGCTTTTTAAATTATAATTTAATTAGCACAAGCCTTGTACCTTACTAAAAATACATTTTCTTTTAAAAAAATATCCAGCTATTTTCAATTACTTTAATCTAACCCATTACTATGGAGGATTAAAACACGACAAACTATTTAATCACTTACTTCACAAGACCTCTCCATCCAGAAACGTAGTGCTCGATGTAGATTTCTTTTTCTGGCGATAGACACGATTTAAAACTGTCCAGGACCTCCTGCAGACAGAATTTCTGGTTCTCTGAATCTGCCATTGTGGGTTTTTCCACTATCAGGAAGCGAACTAAATAAATAAAAGATAGCTGTTTAACAGCGACCGACTCTTGGAAGAGGAGTCAGGTGTAAAGGGAGAGAGTCAAATGTCGAACACATTACCGGTGAGAAAAGCTCAAAGGGATGGTCATAAAATTCGTCATTTCGGTTTTTCTGCAAGTTATTCCTGTTCTTAAATCCATACCTACTGCGCAGACTCGAACCGGAAAAGTCCCGGAAATTGAAGAAATGCCTTCAAGATATAAGTACACGGAATGTTAAGTCAGACGCCTGATTTACTTTTTTTTTGCAATTGAAAATTTGTCGACAAGCCAAACAACGCACATGTTCTAAATGTTATTTACACATTTATGTGCAAGGAAAATGTAATTATAATCACACTTACATTAATTTTGGGTTAACATTATCAATCAAAACTAAAAGTAATTTGTGCTATACTAACTTACAACGTTTTGCAGGAAGCCTCTTTTGTATAGTGGTATAAAGTTTTAAAGTATTCCTCGAATTGCGATTTTGGAGAACCCTGTGAGAAAAATCTCGACTTTATTTTTGAAAGCCTTTATTTTGGAAGCGCTTACCGGAAGTTCAGTTGTAGCCCCCTAGCTTAATGCTTCTGTATGAAGCGCATGCACAAGTTTCAACAAGCATTTCTTTCTCATTTACTGTGTTTAGATAAACTATTATTAGAACGTTAGCGGCATTACTCATTAGTCTACAGAATCCAGCAGCGGGCAGATGATACAAAATGCCTGAAATAAAAGTAACACCTTTAGGTGAGTACTGTAGCCTTTTATCCCGAGGCTAAGCTAGTTCCGTCAACATTACATCTTTAACTTCAATTTAACTACTTTAAACCTACGCATGGCGTTTCACTCTATTCCAGCAAAGCTTCGGGTTTTTTTTGTGCATGTGTATTGATAATAAAATAATTGTTTTCAACATTTTCACTCACTTTTTTTTAAAGCAGAATTGTGTTTGTAGATTCTCAATTTCTGTGTTCCCTATCCAAGGTGCTGGACAGGATGTCGGTCGCAGCTGCATCCTCGTGTCCATCGGAGGCAAAAACATCATGCTGGACTGTGGGATGCACATGGGATACAACGACGATGTAAGTGAATCTAAAAAATATAAATACATGTGTGTATCTATTAAAAGTTCAGGCCTGTGCCGACACAAGGTAAACTTCATATGTTGATTTAAAACTTTCATAACACTTATTAGTATGGTACCATTGTTAAAGGTGTAAAAATTATTTGAATAAATTCACATTTTACTTTTATTCATAAAAGGTATGTTGTGTAGCTTTTATAAATAGTTTTTGATTGTCAGTGTTGTAAATAAAGTAATTTTGTATGTCCAAGTTTTCCCTTTTATCTTCTTTGAAGGGTGTTATTAAATGTCCACATAGACATGAAGCACATGGTATATGGACAATGGCTTTTTTTTTATTCCAGAGGCGTTTCCCAGACTTTTCCTACATAACACAGAACGGACGTCTGACAGACTTCTTAGACTGCGTGATCATCAGGTTTGTTGTGTTTTTCTTCAATGCTCCATTCCTAAAACATTCACACAAGCAATCTGTATGCTCACCTTGTTCCACCTGTTCTGATGCTCAGCCACTTTCACCTGGACCACTGCGGCGCCCTGCCTTACATGAGCGAGATGGTAGGCTACGACGGACCCATCTACATGACCCATCCCACCAAGGCCATTTGTCCCATTTTACTTGAAGATTTCCGGAAGATCACCGTTGACAAGAAGGGAGAAACCAACTTCTTCACCTCGCAAATGATCAAGGACTGTATGAAGAAAGTGATTCCTTTGAACCTCCACCAAACTGTCCAGGTGCCGCGCTGATGTCACACTTTCGGATGACTTTATCTAATCCCATCTTGTTCTGTGCCAGATGCTCGCCCTGTTTGATGGTGAATCAAGCTGTTTCTGTTGTGCTCCTGGCAGGTGGATGATGAGCTAGAGATCAAGGCGTACTATGCAGGCCACGTTCTGGGAGCTGCTATGGTGCACATCAAAGTGGGATCAGAGTCTGTGGTCTACACTGTGAGTGTAAACAAGTTTGCACTGTGTCACAGCGGGTGATTGTAATGACTTCAACCTGAGAGAAATCTCTTTATCTGTTTTAGGGAGACTATAACATGACACCAGACAGGCATTTAGGGTAAGTTGCCTTTGCCATTTTTCACAAGTAAAATGTTGCTTTACTGCAATTCAGCGCAACACTGCAGAAATAAAGCATGAAGCAGATATAAAGAAAGAGGCGAATGCCTTACTCGTGTCAAAGGGAGCTTTGCACACTTATTTTTAATGAAATTTCTTATTTTATGGAGGACCAAAACTGACATAATAAGAAGTAAAAGCATAAATATATATTTAGTTTTTCCTTGTCCTGCTTCTCCGTGTGCATCTTTATGTTAATGAGGAGAGTTGCCTTCTATGTCCAGCTCCTACTATTGGTCAGTAGAGCTTTGGAACCAACGTTACTACGTAAGACGTTGTGGGGTATTTACGTCTCGCACAGTTGCTCGGTGCCATCTTTACAGGCCACAGACCAAAACAAACTTTATCTGAAACAGGAGAATGAGTCCTGAAACCTAAGATTGGGTCCACTGCCTTATTGGATAAAGTTGTTTTTGAGAGCCAGTTTTTCCTGTCAAACAGGTCAGACCCAACAAATGAAGGGCTTTTTTGTTGAGCATCAGGCTGTCGCAATCAATGCAAAGGGAAGCAAAAAACTGAAGAGAAGAGAACTACTAGTTCAAGAAGAGTTTTAAAGTATTAAAATAAGTCTTAAATGATATCAACATTTCGTATATCAGTGTAAAATCAGAAAAAAGGGAAGAAAAAAAATTCTGAGAATTTATGACCCTCAATTTTTATTGGATTTTATGAAAAGTTATGATCAAAATTCACAAAGCATTGCTTAATTTTAGCCTTTTTGGTGGTGGGAATAAATATCTTCCAAATTGACTTTATTCTGCCAAAAAGTCAAATTTGTTAGTGTAGAATATGTTTTTACTGTTAAGAACTCAAGACAGAATATTTTTCCTCTTGGCAATAAGGGAGAATATTATCTTTTTGATTTCATATTATATTCAGGATTTTAGGCAAGTCCTGAAATTAACCATTTACAATCTAAATATACTGAATTAATTTTTTTATAAAACAATTCACTGTTTTTTTAGCTATCAAACAGATGGTATACAAGTGGTAGATTATGAATTACATATAAAGTTGGGTACTTTGTATGCAATATTAAGCATCATTTGCATAACCCACCGCTAGATGGCAGTGTGTTTTATATAGAGTGTTTCCAGTGCATTCCTTGATATATGTAGAATAGTCTGGAAAGGGTCAAAATGTTGATTATTTCTCATTTTGTTAATGGAAAACATCAGCTAACAGACTGTTTGTAATTTAAAAAAATCTATTCTTCCCCAGAAAAAACCTTGTGCGATAACTAACACCTTCTACTTTGTTAACATGACTGAAAAAAAAATTAATTCTGGGTATGTTTACATTATAAAGGTTGGACATTTGTAAAACTGTGACCCAGTTTACAAACATATAAAACTGTATCAGCAGTGAAATCATCAATCAAATGACTGGAGCACAGGCTTGTTGATAGTAGCACAGCTAGACGCAGGGAAGGTAAATGAGGTTTTTATTCCTGGAAGAGAAACTGTTGTGATGCAAAAAATGCTATCTGAAATTATGCAGCTACACATTATCACAACTGATTTGTAGCTCAGGAAATACTTTTTGAAACGAAAAAAGAGGCTGCAGTTAGATGCTAGCAGTAAAAAGAAATAACAATGTTGAAATTTATTGGTAAAAACAACTTTGTTTGTACTGTAAGTAGAAATAAAACATTACAATACATTTTCTACATTGTTTGTTTTTTCTAGCGCTGCTTGGATTGATAAATGTCGTCCTGACATCCTAATATCGGAATCTACTTACGCCACAACTATCCGTGATTCAAAAAGATGCAGAGAAAGAGACTTCCTGAAGAAAGTTCATGAAAGCATAGAAAGAGGAGGAAAGGTAAAAATTAAATCTATTCTAATTCAGTATTTTTTTACTGAATAGAATTTTGTATGACATTTCTGCTTTTAAATTCCCCAGGTTCTTATTCCAGTTTTTGCTCTGGGTCGTGCACAAGAGCTCTGCATCCTGCTGGAAACATTTTGGTACAGTTTACTTTCAAACGCAGCATCAGAATCAAAGCTTGAAGCATTTTTACACATTTATGTCAAAGGAAGAAAATAAGAAAGCTGGGGCAGTGATGTGTGGAGATAATTGCAGCCTGTTCCCTAATATCAGATCCAAAGCTTTTTTTTCTGTCAAATGATTGTTGACATTCCAGTTAAATAAAATAAAAGCTCTCAGCATGAAGCAATTACTTCCTGACTGCAACACAAAAAAGCAAGGATTCTGTCTCGACAGCTCATTATACAAGATGCATTCATTTTATTAGGCCTGAAAGAATAATTGCATGATATTAACATTTTCTGTTCACTAATTGGGCTGCCTTTAATTCCCTCTTTCCACACTTCCACACAGGGAGAGAATGAACCTAAAAGCCCCGATCTACTTTTCCACTGGGCTGACAGAGAAAGCCAATCATTACTACAAGCTCTTCATAACATGGACCAACCAGAAGATCCGAAAAACCTTTGTACAGAGAAACATGTTTGAATTTAAACACATCAAGGCCTTCGATCGCTCCTATGCAGATAATCCTGGGCCAATGGTGAGTTGGCTTTTCCCCCTAGATGTTAAAGTTTCAAACTGCTGCAAAGCTTTTAAGATAAGCCTGTTCTTTCAGGTGGTGTTTGCCACACCGGGTATGCTGCATGCTGGCCAGTCTTTGCAGATATTCAAGAAATGGGCTGGCAATGACAAGAACATGGTGAGTCTTTTATGGAAAGGAAAATCTTTTTATGTTCCTAAAGTCCTTATTCCAAATTTCGTACAAAGTTTACTTCATTCACACATTTTATGATCCCCTGTTTGGAAACCTTGTCCTTAAGAAGAAAAAGTAGTAAACAACAAGCATCCATCCATCGTCACACAGGACACAAACAATACATTTGCTGCAGTTAAGTTATTTATTTTATGTAGCTTTTATGTAATTAATTTACAGTTTAAAATTAACTTGTCATTTATTGATATATATACAAAAGTTTAGCATGAAGAGGAGTGGTTGGGAAGAAAAAAATCATTGAAATGATACAGCACTCTGCTTCATTATACCTTGACAGCTTATTATATTTTATTATAAAATTGAGCTATTGTCTTTCGTTTCTTCAGACAAGATTTGTTCTGTAAACAGAAAATGTTCCATTTGTTTTGTTTTGATTTTTGGTGTTTTTAAACTGTTTGATCATCTCAAATTATAAATGCTATTTCTTTTAATAAATTCTTTTTGCAGATGTGTTGGTAATATTTCTTTACGTATTTTGAATATAACTTGCAGAATCTAGTAGTCCACCAAATCATGAAATTGTATAAATTTTAAGCTGTAAAACACTAAGGTTAAAAGCACATTTTAAGCACATCGATTCCCGTAATGATGTTCTAAAACAGGACAGCAGTATGGTCGTCTATTTCCTAATCACACCAAATAATGAAAATGTTCCCATTGCTTTGATCATGGTGGGAGCGACCTGTTTTCAGTCCATCAGTTTGAAATGATCTGTTTTGAAAAAAATGAAAAGACCTTATTTTATTTGTATATGGTAGCACTAGGAAGTTTTCTATCCTCCTTAACGGACACTACTGAATGATAATTAAAGAAAAACATTTTCTTTGAAGGTGATCATGCCTGGGTATTGTGTGCAAGGGACTATTGGTCATAAGATCCTTAATGGGCAACGAAAACTGGAGATGGAAGGAAGATCAACGGTAAGATTTTTCTTTTCTTTTCAGCTAACTAACATATTGAGTCAAATTATTATGATATTAAGATCTTTCTTTCTTAATAGCAACACTTTTTAGGCTACCCAAAGCAAAAGCAAATCTTATAAAAAGGACACAAGCCTGTTTATTTTGAGTAGCAAAAAGGATTTTATTTTAAGAAGAGCTAAAGAACGATTTGTAGTTTTTGCTTCACCTATTTCAAATTCAATTAAAAAAAAAATTATAAAATAAGCACCTTTTACTACCAATTATTAATTGGTTAATAAAAAAAATTAAATGACCAAACATACACTAAAGGAATGCTGCGGTATTGCAGTTTAAGCAATAAATTGATTATTTTCTTATTTAAAAAGTAACTGAATTATTTGATTTTCTTTTTTATGCATTTATAATATTTCAGCAAGTAAGTGTAAGTGGTTAAATGAAAAATATGCAGAATTTGTTTTGTTTTTTTATCCGATTATTCGCTCAATTGTCAGAATAATTTATCACTAAATTAATCATAAGCTGCAGCCCTAAATAATTAAGCTTGTTAATCTTATGGTCGGTTTTTCCTGCGTCCACATCTGTCTGTGATTGCTGCAGTTGGATGTGAAGCTGCAGGTGGAGTACATGTCCTTCAGCGCACACGCTGATGCAAAGGGCATCATGCAGCTTATTCGCATGGCAGAGCCTCGCAACATGCTGCTGGTGCATGGCGAGGCTGCAAAAATGGAGTTTCTCAAGGGAAAGATCGAACAGGAGTTCAGTAAGTGCTGCTGAAGTCACAGCCTCAAACATCTGTAATTAATTTATTGTTTTGTTGTTTTGGGGACAGAAGGGATTTCCAGCCTGGTTAATTCTAAACTCTTTAATTGGCAGGTATTGACTGTTACATGCCAGCCAACGGGGAGACGGTGGCCGTGACGACGAACCCCAGCGTTCCTGTGGACATATCGCTCAACCTGCTCAAGAGGGAGATGGCTCTTGGAGGTTAAGTGTTATCTAGTGGTTTTTGTTCATCCGTCTTTTTGTCATACTTTACGCTTCTTGCAGCCTTCGTACAGTAACTTGACCCAGATCAGTTGGCATGATAAGGTCGACTAAGTAAATCCGAAACAGCTTAACTACTGAATGCATGAATGGTTTTCCTGATGTCATTTTATTATTGTGGTTGGGTAATTCTTTGATTAGAAATTTTAAAACAGCCAAGCATTTGCTTAATTATTTACATGACATAAATGATCAAATCAACAATATGTGTCCTCCATTTATTCATAATCATCACCCTTATTAAAGACACTAGTATGTCCATAAAAAATACCTAAAAAATAGAAGTTATTAATTAAAACCTATCAATACTATTAGTGAGGATTTTTATGTAATAACCCATCTTATACTGCAGTAGCATATTTTCACTCTGAAAATGTAGAAAATGCATTAATTTAAGTTTTTTTCAGTGTGTAATACCCTGCAATAAGAAACTATAGTTTTTCTTTGAGGTATGAGAATTTTGAAAGCCATGGAAAAATGTTCTGTTTTGTTTGGTGTAGAGCTGCAGCCAACGAGTATACTTTAAAAAATGTTTTCTAGTTTATTTGTTAAACTCTATTGTATATATATATATATTTCTTTTTTTAAAGGCCCTCTACCTGATCCTAAAAAACCCCGCACCATGCATGGAACCCTCATCATGAAAGAAAATGTAAGTTTTCATAGTTTTGTGTCACATGGTTTGTCAGGAATATCTTACCACTAAAACACAGCAGAACTGCAGTAAAACCTGCTTTTGTATGAGTTACAAAAGCTATTCAGTTTGCACTTTAATGCTTTTTTAAAATGTATTTATTTTAATTGTCAAACACAGCGATATCAGCGTAAGTAAGATCTCTGTTGTTGAGTGTCCTGGAGAAGGGAGATACTATTGTATTAAGACATACAATAGTGATGGATTTCAAAAAATTTAATTATAGACCACCTTGGGTTGTTTTGTAGTATTACAGTTTTTAATGAAATATACAAAGTATAAAAGGTTCAAATGAGTGTGTTCTCTCAGTTTCCATGCTGTTGCTAAAATGAATTTTTTCAGTTTCCTTGAAAGTTGGAATTTTTCAGAAAGATGTAGAGTCACAGCCTGTCCTCCAGAGTTTTTTTTTTTCATAAATTTGCATAAGCATTGTATCTTAATGATTTCAGCTGTGTTTACATTTAAAATGTGAGCTGTCATCAGGATACAGATACAAATTGCAAATTGTATCCAGCTGTAATTAAAAGACTGTCAGTTTCTCTTGCCTATTAAACCGACATCTGAGTGCATCTGTTGTTGCTCTGCTAATGACATTCTGTTGCATTCATCACATTACTGTTTTTTGGGGGGATTTTTCATTTTGTTTTCTGGTGTCTTTTTGCTGCAGAGCTTGAAGCTGGTGTCATCAGAGCAGGCCCTGAAAGAGCTGGGCCTCAACGAACATCAGTTACGCTTCACCTGCCGCGTGCAACTCCAGGACCCGCACAGTGACTCCGACACGCTCCACAGAATCTACACACACCTCAAGAGGTCAGAGCACTCCTCACCTTACTACCTCCAACTCATTCTGCTTTCTGTTGCATTTCATCCTCATCTTGAATGTTTTGTTTTTGGTGCTAGTGTGCTGAAAGATTACACCATCCAGCACCTTCCTGATGGAACAGTCATGGTGGAATCCATCGTTATAAAAGTCTCCTCTTCGGCCGAAGATGCCAACGCCAAAGTCCTGCTGCTGTCTTGGAGTTACCAGGTACAGCTGTGTCATTTTATTTATCATTCCTATATCAGACCAATAAAAAACTATTGTTAATATACAGAAATGTGGAGTTAATTAAAATCTGTCTAATGACTGCTTAAAGAAAAGGTTTTAATCCGACCAATGAAGCTCATTAAAATGCATATTCTAATTTATTGAATATGATTGTACAGAAAGAGAGCAGGGTTTGGTTGGATGTTTGACATTCTTGAAAATCTTTGAATTTCAATTAGGTGGTCTCAAGGTTGGGCAGTGCTTAATTTCAGTATAAATTCCTTGAAAGTGCTTGATATTCAAACTGTGCAGTTTTCAAAATGTAATGTTTGATCAAAAGCCTAAAGTTGTCAAACTTTATTTACAATTAAAACCAGATATTTAATATTAATATATGTTAATATTAATATATAATTAATATGAATTCCCACTCTCTGAAGTTAAATCAGACCAGATTTCTCTTGTTTAAGGTTAGTTAGAATTATCAAAATGATTTATATTTGCTAATTGCCAGAAAACTTAAGAAAATTCTTGAAAAGTTCTTGAATTTTACTGTGGGAAATAGTGTATGAACCCTGAGAGACATCTTTTGCAGTGTCCTCTCCAGCAGTTGGCTCCCTGGGTCATCACCTACACAGCCAATGTCAAGAGAGCACTAATGTAGCAACAGTGCATGGATCATTGAAGTGCACAACAAAGACAAAGTTGCAAGAGGTGCACAGTCAGCAGGCGATCGCTCTGATTTGCACGTGCCTTAACCCTCCTACACAATTTATAATTGGGACAGTCATAGGAAAAACTACATTCAGATGATTTTTGGTGTTTCACTGTTCAGTTTTATTTTTCCAAAATGTTTGCAATTCTCAAGAGGAAATATGTTTTATTTGCAAGAATAACAACCTTGTTGGTGTTTGAGAAGTATACAGAACAAATACAAAATGATCAAATTGAGGCCCTCACTGTCATTTTGGTTTAAAGCAGGAGGGGAAATAAATATAGATCTAATCAAGGTCCTCTGTTCAGTTCTTCGAGGTTAGTTCCTGTTATTGTCATGAATCAAATGTCTATAGTAATGGATGCGCCTTTGCTAATCAAAACTGAAGTGTTAGCGTTAGGAAGGAGAGGCTAAGATTTGTCCAAGACTCTGAACATTCAAAGAAAGCAGCAGCAGTAGGCAAACAATCTAATTAGTCTTTCCAGAGCTTAAGATTAAGAGTCAAACACATGAACAGAGTTTCATTTTTGCCATGTGCAGTCTTCAGTTTATTCTGTGACCATAATGCAGAAAGAGAATGACAGTCTTGTGGAAAAATGGTACTGGTGATGATGGGTTTAACTGTACGGAGTGAAAGTAGTCGTGTGGGTGGACAGAATGTAACAGGGGGCTTTGTGAGTAACAAAAAATCAACAATGAAACCAGAAGGTGGAGTTTCCGTGGTCTCCTGCGTTCCGCGCACAATGCAAATAAATGGCAAGGGGAAAAAAGAGAAACCTGATGTTTTCTACCTTATGTAGGTGTCGGCTATGAAGATGGTTCCTTGTATATTTTTTATTAAATGTGAAAATTACATCACGAAAAAGTTTACTTCTTGGATGTTATATTTATGCTTCAAATAAATAAATAATTTTGACTAGCAATAAAAGTTTGTCTTATTTTAGTTTTAAAAGTGAGTCATATGAAGGATTTAGACACACTAACAAATATTTCCAGTGTATTTCTGTAAATTTAGATATTTATGGCTTGCAGACTCTGACTGCTAACAAACTGAATACTAATAGAAATTGAGATGAACCTTTATAATGTCCATTTTAAGAGACTATAAATTCTTATAGGTGTATAACATTAAAATCTCTTTTTGTTGTTTGCCTGTTTTGTTTCCAGGATGAAGATCTGGGGAGTTACCTATCATCTCTGCTCAAGAAGGGCCTTCCAACTTGACTGTTTTCATCTTGATTATTTGTTTTAGTTGTTTTTGTTTTTGTTTGTTTTAGAGCAATGTAACTTGGAAAGATTTGACTCTTAATGGAAAGTTTCCATCTTCAGTGCAGAAAATGTCAGTTGTCATCTTGTCAACGTAAATAAAGCTGCTTCCTTTTGTTAGCAGAGACACTTAACAACTACAAAGGCTCCATTCCCATTGATCAAATGACTGAAACTTCCAGAGAAATTCAGATTTTGATTATTTTATTTAGAAATTTGCCCACTATACACAATTTTATAGAAAGAGCTTCATTTTTTAGTATTGTACCTATTTATCCAGTGTTTGAGTTGTGTATTTACATCGACACTAGTTGTAAAATGTGTGCACACCCCTCTTTAAAAGAGACCTTAATTCATTTACATACTTTCACTTTCATTGTGATATGTTGTATAACATATTCCTGTACAATTCAGCTGAAAACAAACCCATTAGTTGTAAAATATAAAAAAAAAATAAAGCTGAAGTTCTGCGTTTCATAAGTTTGCACATTTGTGTTGAATTTTTTTCAGCTGTCAGGTTGGATAAATTTCCACTTGCCTTCAATGTTAAGCAATCTCTTTAACCTTGTAAAAGGGATAATAAATAAATGCAAAAATACATTGAATTGGATGTCTTTCTAAAATTGACCAAAGGAGAAGATGGAAACGGGTCAGATAGGTAAGGTGTGGCATATAGCAACAAAGAAGGAGTTGCAGAATTTTCAGCAACTACTTGTTTTACTTATGACAGAAAACATCTAGGCTTTGGGAGAATTTTCTATGGCCCAATGAATGTGTCATCACTAAAAAGGTGATTTGATGCAGAAACATTGCCAAATCAAAACCCCACAATACCCACAATGGAACATGGTGGTGGCGTCGTAATGCTCAGGGATTACTTTTGTTCATCAGAGTGGATGATGTAACCAAAAAGTGTGTGCCAGAAAGCTCAAGATGAAGAAGGGTAGAACTGAACCTGAAAGAAAATCTGTGGATAAGAGATCTCCTCACAATCTGACTGTTTTGCAGATTTTATTATTCAATAGGTCACTGTTGACTGTTTTTCAGTTCAAAGAATACATTAAAGTTAAAAGGTTTTAGTATGCATTCACACCAGCCATGTTTAGTCCTATTTAATCATACTCTAGTTCTTTGCCTCAAAAGTTTGGTTCATTTGGGGATGTGTAAAAAACCAAACTGAGGTCTGTCTATAAACCTAGGTCTGGGTTTGGTTGAAAGTGAACTGTGGTGCTATTCAAATGTGAATGCTAAGTGGACTGGAGACCACTCCAAATGTAGTGCTAGATTACTGCATGTGTCTAGCAGTAGGAGAAAGATGGCTCATAGTTTATTACCAAAGACAAAATAGAAAGCCTGATAACACTAAAATCTGACACCATTCCATTTCTGTTTGCATTTTACAAATAAGGGAGTTGCAGTCATGTCTTCAGAGGTTTTTGTGTTATTACCTTCAGTGATTCTTGGTGCAGCGACACCACAGACGAGCTAAATGGGTTTTTCTAACAGTTTGGTTAATTTCTCACAGTGCAGGGTGAAAGTAAACCGCACCAGCTGAAAATGTAACAATTGTTGCTACAGTCTCCAATCGAACTAACTCTACTAATCTATCTGGTGTGAAAACCTTTAAATTTTTATATCACAAAGTCTTTGCATTTTACAGGGTTCTCTGTACAGGCGTCATTATCTCCTTCAGGTCACTTGAGATGGTGTAAACACCCCTTCTCCTGCTCACTATCCCCCAAAGCCATGTCCTTTTTAGGTGCTCCCATCTGAAGTGACTGGTGGTTATGTAGTAGAGCACAGGGTCCAGGCATGTATTGAGGGTGATGAGCGCCATGGTAACTCGTCTGGCGTTGTAGATGGAAGTCCGGACGGAGCAGTTCTGGATGACCTCCAGGCGCTGAAGAAGGTGCAGGAGGTAAACCACATGGTGTGGCAGGAAGCAGAACAGTGTGATGGCCAGGATGGTGTAGATGACCCTCACAGCCTTCTGAGCTGTTTTGGTGCCAATCATGGAAATGCGTTTGGCTGCCAGTGGGTAGCACACCAGGATGATAACGGAGGGCATCAGGGAGCCAAAAACCAGACTGACTATACTGTAAGTCCTCAATCGGTCGTTCCACTCTCGGGTGGCGAAGTTTTCAAAACAGCTGTTGTCATCCCCTCTCTCCAGTGGACCCATGAGGATGAAGACCAATATAGCCACTCCACCAAAACACCACAGCGCTACACTTACCAGCAGAGACCATTTTGGGTTCCGCATTCTCAAGTAGGCGTGTGGATACACCGTGGCCATGTAGCGGTCCACGCAGATGCAGGTCATGAAGCAGATGCTCATGTAGATGTTGGCATAGTACAGAGTCCCAGTGAGTTGACAGGCGAAGTCTCCGAACTCCCATTCGTTCTCATGGAGGTGGTAGTGGATCCGCAAAGGCAGCATGAGGAGGATGATGATGTCCGCCGCGGCCAGGTTGCTGATGTAGACACTGAAGGCCGTTCGAGGGCTGATCCGGATGGTGAAGACATACAGCGCCACCAGATTTCCCGGAAGGCCTATAATTAAAGCCAGGATGTAGACCGTTGGGAAGAGATAGTACTGGAATTCTGCTTTAGGGTCGGTGCAGTTTGCCTGGTTCATCATGAGAGATTGTGATGGATGTCTTTGTTTATGTTCAGATCAGTTTTTTTTTTTAGAAAAAATACTGTAGGTTGATTTTCAGAAACCAACGTCTCCTGTGAGGGAAACGAGAGATTTATTTCCATTCAGTTTTTTCATTATTGCTTTCACACAACAACCCATTAAAAAAATATAAACTATTGATTGTTTATTCTTAGATCATCTTACATGGACTCCACAAATACAGTCCAGGTTAAATTTATTTAAACAAAAAAAGGATGTGATTGTATTTTCAGGTCCATTTGAGGACTTGCAGTACCGGTAAAGAATGAAGTGAAACAAGGCTGTAAAATCACGAGCCACAGGAGTAAAAGACAGAATGTTATTCCTAAATAACTGCTTATTTAAAAATAAGCAGTGTTACTTTAGATATACAGTATGTTGAAATACTTTTAAAGTTTTGCACAAACTTTAACCCGTAGTTAATTGACTTTATCAGATCCACCACGTTGTCACGTATTTAACAAATATCTCTGTTTGTTTGAGGCGACATTTAAAACATCAAAAAAATTGAGTCATAAAGTTACTTACTCAGATTTTTAAGGTCGCCAGATCCATAAAGCTCGACCGCAGCTTTTAAAAAACGTGATAAGACCTGCTGCTTCTAAGCGCAGTGTGAACATAAGCTGCTGCTTTGTTTTTTGGTGCAGCTTCCTGTTTCAATGTGTAGATGTACTGTGATAAGTGGGAAGTTATAGTGTCTGAAGAGGCTGTCAGCCACCCACAGCAGCTTAATGACATGTGTTTTGTTTCTGATTTTATTTATAGCATAACAGTGTTCTAAAAGTGACCAGAGGACATCTCAGTTCATATTTAATGAAAATTCAAGATAATTTTGAGAGAAAACGTCGATAGGAAAATTATTGTCTATACTGTTTTGTAACCTCTATGTTTTATCTGATAAAATATATATTCTTCTTTTGCTCGCTGGTAAAGAAAAATCTTCATTTTTAATACTTTGTGGTTAAATTAAACATCATGAAGCATTCATGAAGTTATTTAATTCAGAAGTTCATGGTAACAAAAACATCAAATGCACCATCTTCATTTCTTCTCACAGGGACAAATTATAAATTGGAGAGCTCTGTTTTTTTCACATCATAAAAAATAAATAATTTCCATTTTACTACGCAAAATAAGTTGAAAAACGGAACTTAATATTTGGCCCAGAAACCTTGTTTAAACAGATCTTCTCTAGACCTTTTGGGTCTCTGAGCTGCCAGAGGGTAGCACACCACACAACATTGAGTTTCAGCTCTTTTCAAAGCTTTTCTATTCGGTTCAGATTTGGAAACTGGCCACTCCAGGACCTGAAAATGCTTCTTATTAGGTCACTCTTTAGCTGTCCTGGCAGCGCGGTCATTGTCATTCTGGTAAGCCCCGGATCTTCAATGGTCTTACTGGTGGAAGGGGTTTGTGGCATAATGTTTCCACCTTTTTTAAAATGAAAGAACTTTGCTTTAAAACCTGCATACTTTCTTTTGGATATCTCTTATTTTCATTCATCATTAGTGTGGAGATATTTATTCATCTTTTTAAAGTATATTGATTTTTTAAGTAGGATTGCCAGGAACTTTGACATTTTGACCGGAGGGATCTGAAGTATAAGATACAACTTTTTTTATTATTTTCTGCAGTTTCACTAACTTCACTAAGAGTCTGGCTTTGGGATGAATTTGTAGACAGATGTTTTGCCTTTTTATTTTAACTAATTTAAATAAAAATAATTTCATTAAGATCTCTGTTCAATTGAAAATATTTGGGAAGGATAAACAAAAGTCTAGATATTCAAAGTGGGCACAGACAACACTCCAAAACATTTGCAGTTGTAGCAGCAATCATACAAAGTACTTTCTCAGAGGGACTATTTTTATAATTTTATTTTAAGTTGGAAATATTTATCCTTTTACTCCCACAAAGTTTGCAGAATTTTAATTGTTGGTAACATAGAAAAAGCTAACAAATGCATGTGTTTATGTTTTGGTGCTAGTTTATGTTTTATTTTAGAACCATATATTCTTTATTATTCCACTTGCACAAATTTTTTATTCTTTTTGTGATTTAAAATATCCTTAACTATGCATTTATTTGTATTTTTGTACTATTCTACGTTATTTTGTTTTAGAATTCAAAAACCATGTATTCTTTTGATCTTCCACTTTCAGGAGTTTGGCTACTTTTTTTTTTAGATTGACATGTACTAATTTTATGGTGCTATTATTTTATTTTTGTTTTATTGAATTTTATTTTGAAAATGCTCTTACTCTGAAAATCAAAATCAACAATGAAACCGGAAGTGTTCAACAGTGTAGCCACAGAGGCTTTATTTATATCGTCTCGTTCTCTTGTTGGTTTTATTTGGTCAGTTTTTCCGTTATTATAAAGTCGTCAACTATATATAAGTGGCTTATATTTAAAATGTGCTCTGTGAGTACAATAACATTAAGCGAAAAGTTGAAAACGTCTTATGATTTTATTGCATTACCTAACTTTATAGCTAATCACTAGTGCTACTTTACCAGCATTAGCATCATAACAAAACACAAAATCGTATTTTGTTGTAATTCTCGAAAACTCCTAGAAATTTATTGAAGTCCTGTATTAAGGACTTAATACCTTGAGTAAAATATAACTTCTGTTTCGTGACCAGTTACTTCATTTGAAGTAACTATTATGGATAAACTCGTCGCTTTAAACTCAGCAGATGCAGAAACTGTTGACTCAGTAGCGGATAAATGCTACATCTGCCTTTGTCCATTTGAGAAGCAACCGGTGGGCTCATTGGATCAATGCCCTCACTTTTTCTGTTTTCAGTGCATCTACCAGTGGTCTCAGGTAAATACTAATAATCATTGTTCACAGATTTTTATATGTTTATATGCTTGTCTAGATGTTTCCAGCTGGTGTTTGCAACACTGTTATGTTTTTTGTATTTCCAGCACGAGAGAACATCTTGTCAAAATTAATAACAACCTGGTAAAGAGATCATTAAAGCTATGAACCAAAGAAACACCACAGTTCTAGACTGTGTTTTAAAAATCTCATCAAATTGTCCAGTCACTGATGACGACTTGATGTCTTTGAGAATGAAAACTCTTTGAAACTTGAATATAGCTCTGTCACGTGTAGCCTAGGTGCTGAACATTTGGTAAAATAATGTCTTGCTGTTTTGTTTTTCATTTAAGACAGCCAACACATGCCCTGTAGATCGGATCAGCTTTGCTTTTATCCACCAGAGACGGTGTCCTGGAGGGGACATTCAGAAAAAGGTGTGTTTAATAAAGTATTTCTTTTATAAGCTTAGAAGACTCAAAAAAGAATTTTTTTGTGTCAAAGAAATTTATTGAGAGACTAAATAAAACTATGTATGGAATGGTCTTAGTGATTTATGAAACACAATTAAATGCAAATTATTTCAGACTTAATTTGTGATATATTCCTGATATAACCATTCCAGTATTTAACTGTTTTATATTTCCAGTGCTGCAGTCTATCATGACATAATTTACACTGTCTTTGTGACTGGATATGTAGACTCAAATAACATCTAATTGTTTACCTCCTCATAATTCACTTGGACACCAATCATTTTCTTTATATCGGCATTTTGTTTATGTTCGTTAGCCCACCAGTTGAATTTGATGAGTAAGGCTGATAGATTAAGTTACTTATTTTCCAAAGTGCTCCTGCACAGGACTCTGAAATAATTCAACAAATATTTTCAAATTCCTTCAATGTGTTTAGATTTTAAACAATAATTTTGACATTTTATTTTTGAAATATTTTAATAACTTTACAATTTTTTTTCAGTCTATGTATTTCCAATTGTGTTTGAATTTGAAGTCTAAATCTTTATTGGACTAATTTATTTGTTGGATTTTGACACTTTTGGTCCTTTGTATTCCCATAGTTAAAAGTGACGCCGCGCAGAAATGACGATGAGACTGAAGAGGACTGGAGAAACATAGTGATCTGCGAGGAATGTGGGCGCAGCGGCCGCACCGACCGACTGCTGGTTTGCAGACTATGTGACTCTGGGTAACTCTTTACATTAATTACCTGCATAGTTTTTTTTCTTATCTTTGTGTTTGCATGAATAAAAAGCTAATTTACCATGATAATACAGGTATCACTTGGACTGCTTAATGCCGCCTCTAGATATGGTCCCTGAAGGAGACTGGATGTGCCCCGAGTGTGTGATCACTTCTAAGAACAAAGGTATTTATTTGATGAGTAAGATGATTGCCAATTTATTCATATTACATTTACTCATATTACATTTCATAACGTGTGTTATGATGGAATAATAGGAGGTTTAAGTGATTCAATTGGGACCAATTGTGCTTTCGCTATTGAAGCATTTTGACATGCTTCAATAGAGGTAATAAATTGATAATAAAACACATGATTAGTCTTCATATTATTTTGGTAGATGTTACATCCATGAACATAAATGATATTATCAAGGTTTCAAAAGCAATCTTACATTGTCAGCAGCAGCAAACCTAGGAAAAAAACTGATTTGGTGAAATGTCTTTGTTCAGAGAGCTCTTTGGCAGAGGAGGAAGACATCAGTGATGGAGAAGTCACAGACCTCCTTGCAGACATGGACCAACCTCCATCTACAATTAGTCGCCTCCGGGCATCAACTGTGAATCGTCCTAGCAACGTCACAGAAAGACGGTGGAGTGTGAGGCTCCAGAGCAGAGGAGAAAACACCAGTCTATATCGACGCCCCGAAACCTCATGGGTGAGTTTAACATTAAAATGTAGAGTATCTGATTCTTTTTTTAAAAAGGAGAGTTGTGTGGCATTTTTTTTACATCAAAGGGAATTACTACACTTCTCTAAACCAGGGGAGATGTGGATACATGGGATTACTTGTTTGATTGCAGTAGCATAAATCTCTTGCCTATACCAACTGGATTAAACAATGTACTTGCTTTGACTTTTTCATGCACCATGCTTCCAAGATAAATTTCTCCTTTGGGAATAAAATTATCTTATCTTAAAATAAGTACTGAGCACTTCAACATTTTTATTAGTAAATATATTTAATTTCTTTTAAAGATATAATTCAAGTTATCCACACAAACAAAGACATAAAAAATGTGGTCTGTTAAGCTCTGTTTAATGAAGTGGACAAATACATAGAAAAGTAGAATAGAAGGTGCAAAAAGACATCTAAATCCAAGAAACCAGCTGAAATTTGTCAGTATTTTAAAAACAATCCTGGTCCCAACAGTGTGAATTATTGTCAGCTGGTAAGTTTTAACTAACAAAGTAAAAAAGAGAGTTTTGTATGGAGAAAGGAAAAGACTTAGAACTCTAAGCCTTAGAACTTTAAGGCTTAGAGCTCTCTAAGCCTTATTTTTCTAAAACACACTTCATACATTAGTTACAGATGAATTCCTACATTTCTGAGTGTTCTAGTTGTTGGGACCATAATATAGATTCCCAACAACTAGAAAAAAATTTAAGGTATCTATATATGATGGTGAAAAATATTAATGTCTTGGTTACTCTGTCATGGCTTTTTACTCGAGCGCTGAAAACATGAATGACTACAGCTGTAACAAAAGTGTTGGTGAGCTTTTTCTGTTCGTCAATGACGCATTACTTTATTACTGTCAGTGTTGATCAATAACTACCTATCATACTGTGTGGCATTCTGTGGTTTCCTTAAATATAGAATATTGATGGGGAAATTTCTAAGAGGTGGCTCAGACTCAGATCTAAACTTCATTTAATCAGCTAATCAGCATCTTGTTTGTGCAACTGTCAAGAGACTCAAGTCCAGCATCACATGACAGTTGATGCTGAAAAAATCTTTATAGGGAATTTTTAATAAACACACATATCTTTCTAGAGTTTTTTTTCTCTATAATAAGTTGCAAAAGTTCTTCTTCCAGATGTGCACATCTGTCATGTTTGCTTGCCTATTAACTTTGTTAAACGTCTTGGAGCAACAGGAGTCAAACCAGTCAGACAGAAACGCAGTAAGGTCGTCCTCTGTGCTCATCCACTTTATGCACAGCTTACCTGCGACTGAAAGCAGCTGCATGGTGCTTACCCACACTTCCTGTGAAGCTTCATGTGTCTCACACTTACCCATGGTTGTGGTAAATTTTGTGGAAACATCTTGTTTTTCTGCTGCAGCTTCTCCGAGACTCATTTCTGCTTACAGTATCTTTCAAAAGTACCTATACCTCTTGAACTTTTTCACATTTTTTACACTACCACCACCAAGTTTTTATGTATTTTTTTGTTGAGGGAGAGTGCCTCATTGTGAAAAGGAACAAAAGGGTAGTAAGATGAGATAAATATTCCTATTCTGCTAGGAGCCATGCTAATACACCAAATGTAACTATATTTTATTGAAATATATGTGTTGCATTGAAATGTGTATATTATTCAACTACATATTTTGTTAACTATATTGGATTTTAAGTTTCTTTTTTAGTGATGTAATGTACTGGCTTTAATTTCCTCATTTAGGTTATTCCATAAGTTAACTCCACACCTTGTAATGCAAATTTGTTTCATTGATCTGTTAACTTTTATGTTACTATCCATGTTCTTTATTATTGCTAGAACATAGATAACATAGCTGCTTGACTATAGAAAGAAATTACTTGACTGGGTTGCTCATTGAGTTTAAGATTAAACTTCTAAGACAATAATGTGAGCAAATTTATCAAATTTAAATCTGATTTATTGCACATTTCTGACAAATCTCATTGTTGTGGTTAGAAGTAAATGTGCTGTTAAATAGGGATGTCAATGTGTGGATTGTTTATTAAATTGTTAAAACATGCCATCTTTTCCTAAAATATATAACTGTAAAACTGCTTTAAAAAGCATGTTTTTTTAAATGTTTTTTTTATTTTTCAGCATGTTCCTAAATACCTGATTCGTGCATCAAAGCCTCCAGTAACAACTGAAGGATCTGAAAATCTTCAAGGTGTCAAAACGACATCAGACAGTAAGTAATCCACCAAACTTGAACTAGCTCCCTCCTGTGGCAAGATACTCACTTACATGAAATGAATGTAATAAAATACTTTGTTTTTGGTTCATAGAAAAAAAAAAGAAAAGAAGGAAGACTGTAGGTTGAAGAACCAACAAGCGGAGGAGGTTTTTCAACATTCAGTGCCTGAAAAGACTAACCTTGTACCCAGAAATGGTACCAGCATATGTGGCCACAAGATGGCAGCAGTGTGTCAAAATGTTTAAAAGTCTGAACCTGAATGAGCCTTTTGTTTAGTTTTAATACATTTGTTAAATCTGTTGCTTGACATTTGTGTATTTTTTTTTTTTTTACTTTTCCCTCTTGTTTTTGTGTAGTTTAATGCTATTAATAGACTCATCAACACTCGTCCTAGTATAGTTTTCAACTTTACACCTCAATTAGTGCCTTTTTTTGGTTTTGCTCTAAAATCTATAAAAATATTTTGACAAAGCAAAACATAATCAGACTATTATCAGATCCAGTTTCAATATTTGTGTTTTAAGCTTTGTGGTCTGTGACTTTTAAAACTACAAAAGAGAAGAGGACTAGTACAGTATTCGTGTTTCTATAAGCCGGCAGAATGCAAAGTTTATGAATTTAAGGAGGATGCCATTTCCTGCCCTCAGGAAAGGGATATCCCTTTACAAATGCATTGAATACATAACAGAGAACCTCAGAAATTATGCTAAGAGCTAAATATCTGGGCAGCAGAGATGATATTCCACAATAACATGTCCTGGATGATACCATCAGTTGTTGGCAACCACTGCTAATCTGCCTCATTTGCTTTTATCGCTCAGTTTTAAAACTCTGGCCATATGGTTAGAAAACTGGACCGAAAGATGTTGGAGTAGGGGATATAATCTTTGTCAATTATGATTGATGGAAGAGATGGTTTGATCTTCCTCCTTAGCCCTCTACTACTGGATCCACAATCATGAATCCTTGTTTTCAACTTCTGTGGTCCAGTCCATTTGTGTACAGTTTGATCTCAAACATTTGGTAAGGCATTGAATGAACAGTGAAGGGCCTGATATTCAGCCACGTGAATTTTAAGATGCAGTAAAGCCACTGTGGCATAGATATCAGATCCCTAAGGTTGTGGGGAGTCATCAGACTCCAATACCAAGCAAGCCCTGTGATCTTCCTTCGTCTCATTGCCTAGCAACGCTAGCCTCTGTGTTCGCCCATAATCTCCTCGAGACATGCTCACATCTCCTTTGATCTTAAATCCGACCTATGAAGTCTTCAAAGTATCATTTGATGAATAAATCAACTGCACATCAAGTGGTTAGCAAGGAAAATGTCTTGTGAGGTAAATAAAAATTACAGAAAACCTTGTGATGATAATATGGTGAAATCACTGAAGCTCTGATGTAGCTTTGTTCATGTGGATGGCGTGTGTGTGTCTGTTTTGTTTTAGGAGATGGGAACTCAACAAGCCTGTAGCTCTTCCTGCTCTACTTTCTCTCAGAATAACATCTGCTGAAAAACAACTTTGGTTAACTTTCTTTGGCCCGTTTAGCAGAACTGAATGAATAAGATTTACTGGACAAATCATAAAGCAAGATGCTCCATCATCTGAACTGATACAGAAAATTTCCCTCTTAACTTAGTACTTTGTACATTGTAATATATAAAACAGACAGGAACTCCTGACTGCTCCTTAAGCTGTCGTGAGACTGTAATTTGTTCTTTTATCACCATAGAAACATTTGAAAAAACACCTGCAAATTTTTAATTTGTAATATTTTAGAAGCACCACTATCAAACTAGTCAAGCTATGTCAATTCATCCATTAATGTTAGGTGTCTGTACATTAATTTAAAAAAAGCAGTAAGTTGGCCTTAAATACAATAATTACAGCTCATTATTGGCAGGAATATCCTGTATATTCTTTTTTTTTTTTTCTCAGAAATTTTTGTCAGATAAGAGTTTGAGTTGCACTCAGACATTTTCATTGTCTGAGTTCTGTAACTCTAGTTGGTTGATGCTATCGCTAACTAGCTGCTAATATACCCTTAATAGCTAGCAAGCTAGCTAGCTAACTTTTTTGTGTCTATCTTGGGTAATTTATCGTCAGTTGACATCACCAATCTTTTACATTTCAATGGAGATACAGGCCTTAAGTTCCATTCATAAACATCTGAAACCCTTCAATTGGGTTTCTGCAGTTGCCTGTTTTATACAGCAAAAAATAATACAAATTTAAATATGTTTTGTTGATATTGTACCCCACTCCTGAGTAGTTCAATAAGTTATTTTAGCAGCTTATTGTCTGAATACATTGTAGTAAAGTATAATTTACTTGACTTGGTGTGTTTTCTTATTTTTCAAATAATTTAGAGCGTTATTAATAGTAGAAAGTGTGGTGCTCTGGTCATTTATAAATAATAATTTCTTCTTTAGAGCATTTTATGTTACTGGAGAGGTCAGCCTTCCTGTTGGTAGGATTTTGACTCTGAGTCGACCTTTGTGACTGAATGACCTGCTTTCTAGGGCCGGTTTGGTTTTATCGTGCTGATGAAGCATAAGAGGCTTCCTGAGGAATATTTTCTTTTGTTTATTCTTCCATGTCGTCCTTTTTGACATCCTGACAAAATCTCAGATTACCAACAAATAAAGTCAAACGCAGAGCATTAAGAGGTTTGAACTGATTTGTATTGTAAAGTCTCAGACTGTTTTAACAAGTTAGCTTTTGATTTGTTTTTTATATTTAATAGCATACTAACTTCTTAGCCGTTAATTTTTCATGATAGAGTAACACAAACCTCTTCTTTAACCTGTTCTGCAGCTACCCCCATGATTTATGTGATTGTGAGCATTCATATTTGTCTCACTTCTTTTTCTGCTAATGTGTTGAGTTTTTTCTGTTTCCTTCAAATGATCTACACTGTAAGTGCTCGTTTTGATGTGAACCATGTTAAGAAAGTGAGCTTAATTCAAGTTGAGGTTTATAAATGTTGAATGACAATTACTTTCCCGAAGTACTTCTACTTAGAAAAAGGGCAATGTCAGAGGAGATTAATTTGAGTGCTTTGAATGTTCTGACACTAATAGATCTCAAAGGAAAAGGTTTGAAGCATTTACTATGAAGGATAAAGCTATATTCTTTTAGATAGATTAAATGTAAATATGTAAAAATTATAAAGCATGTTAACAAGTGAATAAAATCTGTCAAAGGTGATAAGTTTAAACAAAAAAGCCTGAGACGGTGCAGAGTACGAGCTGTAGAGTTGAATGGTAATAGCTCTGTTGTCTTGTATCTGGAATGTCTTGGGCTGTAGTTTATAGCTGAACTTAATTAAAAAATTAGAGACTTATTCTAAAAAGGAGCTACTCTTGCTAATGCACTTGGGCAGGAATGCTAAATAAGTCAGTAGTGATCTTACATTGAGTGCAAACAGCTTTGGGCACTGTCAGTCTCAGACTCAGAAAAGGTCATGTGTCAACTGTCTTCGGGGTGTGACCCAGTATGCAGAATGTATCTTATTTAAATAAGTAATATCAAGACATTAGACCGGGGTTGTCGTGCTCGTTTAGTGGTTAATGAGGTCTCCTGTCTTAAAAGGGTACTTCATTCATTCTTTATGGGTTTGGTACATTTTTTTCAGATGTAAAATGAAAAATCCCCCTGTTATACAAGACCAGAGGAATTACGGAAAGTGTGGAGATGTTTTCTATTTGTCTTTAAAGTCAAAAAATGGGATCTGGAAAAGTTTGTTAAATCTAAATTAACGGAGATCCAGTTGCAAGTCAGACAACATGTGGGTTGTTCATTAAAAGAGGCTGTACAGAACAATGTGTGACTGATTTAAAGTGCAAAAACATGTGTATTACTGTTACTGTGTCAGGAAGGTTTCAAAAAGAAACTGTTTATATGCACTTATGAAATCAGTCAAAAGCAGAACTGCACAACTTGTAACTACATTCCCTTCATATCTGAATGCTTTAAAAACAGAGCAGTATTTTTTTTTTATAGTAATTAGCCTGGCTGCAGATCAGGCAGGCAGGCAGATTGGAAATGACTGAAGCAAGACCAGACAGCCACATATTTGCTATGTGACTGTTTTTATATTTACTGCTTGATTCACACACAAGACAACTGAGATCGTTTTTCCTTCCTGTCCAATTGATTACTCTTTCCAAGCAGCATCACACAAAAGCTGATGGGAGCACCATGGCGAGAGATCAACATAAATTTTTAAGACTATTTCAGGTATGTTGTTTTAAAAGGGAGGGGGAATGCATGCATAATGCATACTACTTATCTGTCGTTTGTACAGGCTTAATTTGTGGCTTGTACTGTCTTGCACCTTCAGTCAGAAGGGGTAACATTACATGCTGCACACCCAGCAGTTTGACTTGCTGCTCTCTCCAGCAGACTAAAGAAGGGAACAAAAGTAGGTCACCATCCAAGAGCCCATATGTTTTTCTCAGTGATTCAGTGCTGCAGTGGTGCTTGGGATGGCTATAGGAGGCAGGATTCTGATGGAAGCATATTTGACATTCAAAGGCTTTATTCCTCATGCACTAAGGCACATGGCACATTTCAGATAGTGGTGGACACCAATAGTACCACAGATAAAATCTTAGGGGTTTTTCACACCTGATAGTCCGTAGACTCGGTTTGATTGGGGACCATAGTTGCACCATTTGTTACATTTTCAACTAGTGCGATTCGCTTTCACACTGCATTGTGTCAACCAATACAAACTAATAAGAAAACCTGTTTCCCCCTTGGCTGTGGTTGCGCTGCACCAAGAACCACAGAAGGATATGAGAAGAAAACCTCAGAAGAAGACATGAGTGCAAGTTCCTTCTTCTCAAAATCTAAACAAAAATGTATAGTGGCATCAGATTTTAGTGGTTATAGGAGTTCTCTTTTGTCTTTGGCAAAAGAAAATGAGCAATGTCTCAAGCTAGTGCTAGACTGGCATTTGTTGTACTTACCCAGAATGCCCTGCACTGTAGTCTGCTTTTTGCTACTGGAGTGCTGTCCGGTCCGCTCTGCATTCACATATGCGTTCTAACTGTGCCAGAGTTCACTTCAACCAAATTGAGACCTGATGTTTAGATGACCAGAGTTTGATTATACATTCACACCTCCCCAAACAAACTATTAAAGTGGTGAAAGATCAAATTTGTACAACCCATTGTACTCATCCAGTTACTTAAAATGGATCTGGAATTAGATAAATATTTACTTTGACACCAAAATCACTTGAGCACATCCTCAAAACATGTCCCATATTTTAAAGGAAAGCTGTTCCTTTTGTTGTCGGTAGTTTGCATCGTGTGGCAATTTATACACAGACTCTGTTGCAATACTTTTCTAATACATCAAAGATATCCTGTGTGTTACATCTATAGATCATGCACTGTGATAATAAAATCCATAACTGTGTTGATTAAATGCTTACAACCAACTTTGCCACTAAGTTTGTTTTTTCTGCTGCAGTTTGCACTTTAGCTTCAGCCAACTGCTGACTCAACAGATTTCTAAAAAGACTTTGATCTCAGATTTGTAAAAGTAGCTGAGGGTAGTTAAAAGGAAGTATAGCGGTTTAACAGATGAATCAACTAAAGAACTACAAACATAATACATGTGACAAAACAGATTTGTAGTAAAGGAAGTATTTTTTTATTATTTTATGATTGAAATTTGCCAGTTTTCTGAGCTTTTTTTTTAATCTTTTCAGAATGAAAAAATACAACATGGATAGCTTCATATTTTGCTTATATAGTTCTTGATAGATTCATTTAACCAATTTGTAATTAGTGTACAAATAATCTCAGAAAGGTTTTTGTGAAAAGAAACCCAACTGTTCTTCTTCTTTTGTCTCTTAAGAAACTTGCACAGGTCGCTAATGTCTAAGAAGACATCTATTGTCACAGAAGGGAAATCCTTGTACATGACTGTATGAAAAGTGCGTCACTTAAAATAGCTTAAATAACTGTGGGGACAAGATACAATAGTTTTATGAACAATTTCAAACACCAATTGATAAAAAAGAATCTGAGGATTTCAATATTCCTTTCCAAGAGAACAATTGAATTCATAATAATAATTATTTGCAGTTTGAACAAAACATCATTGTCTGTGAAAGTCATGTGATTTGTCATAAACATGGTTGTGCAAGTGGAGACATTGGTGATGATAAATCTGTCCTAAAGTCAATGAAATCTTTTCCCTTCATGAGGCACAGGAAGGAAAAATGACGCCAGCGACCCATTCTGTACAATCCCAAGCTCCTGCACTTCCTCTTGGCTGTCCTCCTTCCTGTTAAATAAAGGTAATCTTTCCAGGGAAAATTATTCACTGTAACGTCACTGCACACTTGCACCGCTGGGAAAGTACAGAGGGAAGAAAAGTTCATATAAAGTGCTCTTTGACCTGCCAGTGAGTGAAAGAAAAGATTTCTCCGCTTGTAAGGCTGTAAAAAAGGATATGAGCACAAATTCTTTGTTTATTGGAGATGTTGAACTGCCAATGCATAAATTTACTGTCGGATTTTTTTAAATATAATAATAATAATAATAATAATAATAATAATAATAATAATAATAATAATAATAATAATAATAATAATAAAAAGAAGAAGAAGAGGTGTGGAAAATCAAAACTGTTATTATTCAAATGAGTTTGACGTCAGTGTTCTAAAATGTTGCTTTCAAATGCTATCCGAAACCTTATTTCCAATATCTGTGTTCACGTTGCAATTTTATTAAATCAGTTTTATTTTAAGACAAAACTAGAGCAACATTTTGAAAATCTCATAGTCTACATGCAACCTTGAATTTAGTCAAATCGGATATCTGTATACCGACAGTCGGATAATATATATTTATTTTATTTATTATTTTATATTTTCCTTTTATTTGTAATATTTTTAAGTAAGTTGGTATTTGTATCAACTGACATTATTTCCGCTACAACTTTAATTTAGCAATGTTAATATATATTTATGTATATCTCATGGTTTAAGATTGGAGTTATAAAATACGAGTTTATCGTGAACGCAGCAGAGTGTCTTGTATTGAGTGGAGCCGCTTCGGATCATCAGAGCGGCGCTCAGAGAGTAAACCGCCGCTGGAGGGGCAGGAGGTTCGCTTTCTGTCGGATACTTACCATCTGTGTACTTCAACCCACTCGGGAGATGCAATCTGTGTTTTAAACCGTGTGGAAACTCCTCACCAAATCCAAGATGACGGTTGATTTCGAAGACTGCATCAAGGATTCTCCCCGATTTAGGTAAGAATAGCCGCGCCAGACCGATTGTGTTTGGTGTTTTGAACTGTTGAACGCCTCAGTCTGATGGGTCTGGATGACATTATTCTCCTCCGAGCTTCACATGGGTCCGCTGTGAGCGACTGGAACTGGGACACATGGCTCGATCGGGGATCGGGAACATGATGTGAATTTAGTGGAGCAGGAAAGTTTGGATTGGAGGATCATCAGTCACATTTTAGTTTGTCTCCTAACAGATGAGCAGTCACATGGACAAAACACATGACACTAATTTATCCAAACCTGAGTTCAGTTATTTATGCAGATAATGACTTGAGCTTCATCTCTTTAAACTCTGATTTCTGTTTTATTTCTGGTCAAACCCATTGAAAATATGAAGATTTCCACGCAGACACACTGTCCTAAGCTTTCAAGCTGCTTAAGCTTTCACAAATAGAACAGAAATTTTCTACACTCTTTCATCCCACATTATGAATCTGTTTGTACAGAATCTTTTAATTTACAGTTTGCTTGAAGGAGAAGGGAAAATCTGTCAAATCTGCAATTTTACTGCAGGGGTGTTCAGACTTTCTTCTTTTCATACCAGATCTGATTTCCAATTTTTGTATAAAAAAAAAAGAAAAAAAGTCATATGAAGATGCAATTTTACCAGAAAAAAAAACATATTAAAATGAAAACAAACAAACAAAAAACAACACATTGTTTTAATGAAGGAAAAAAAAACTTCTATAGTTATATAGTGATCTTTTTTGGAATAGACTCAGTTGTTTCAAAGTCCTGTTACTGATAATAATTTGATGCTGATGTGTTGAAATATTAAGTACTTTTATTAAGTATTAAGTAATCTGTCAAAGTTATGCCAAAGCATAACTTGATAAGATGGTCAGCATTCCTCATTTTATTTTTTATTTTTTTGTGTTAGAGATCTCATAAAATTACAGCTTTATTCTCCTAATATTGCAACAGTATTCCTGTAATATTATCACTTCATCCTTCTATTTAAAAAAAATGTAAATTAATAATCTGTCCCAAATATTCGATCGTAGAGTTGACTTAACATCAAAGTCTACAGAAACAGAAGCTGTAAAATATGCCTGTCAAACAAAATGTGAGTCCTTGGGCGTGCTGACATCACTCTGAACTTTAGAAAGCAAAGGAGTGCATTGGTGAAAAATAATCCAGATTTTCCAAAGATTAAATCTTTAAAAATCACCAATTATGCTTAAATTTAGACAAGTGTTGTTCTCGCTAAATAAATAAAAAACAAAAGCATGAAAAACTGGGGATTTAACATCAAACGAACAAGTTCAATTAATCTTATTTACAAGAATTAAGATTTTAGTTCAATTTTTTGAAGGTGATCAATGATCCACTGGTTCGTCTATGTTTTGGCCCTCAGCTACAGTCATGATATGTGGATCGAGACCAAAAGCATGTGAACCTTGATATGAGAGGCCAAAATAACCTAATTATGTTGGATGATCGGGTTTATCTACAGAGATAAGGTGAAGAGTTTGGAGCATCTTATCAGGATGCTTCCTCTGCGCCTCGCTTTTTTCTGGGCTTATCGTCTGTAGGAGGAAACCTGGGACTCATTTCAACTCAAATAGACTTAAGATGATAGATTGATAGATGGATTTCCTCGATTTAAAAAGTCAGGTTGTTAGGTACTCTTTAAAACATTTTTTGAAAGAAAAAATAGAAATATGTTAGCACAGATTTTCCTCTTGATCTCTCAGGTGATCATCATGAAGGTAAAGAAAATTAACAGTATGAATTCATCCTCTGTTAACGCGATTAAAGACGATTTTAATGAAGGTTTCCACTTAGAAAAATATAGAAAAATATAGGCAAATAAAAGTAAACTTTAAGAATAAAATTAAGATTTTATTAACTAATTGAATTAAATTCAATTCTTTGATTAATTTGTTATAATTTAGCAACAAGGGTACTCTTGGTTAATTTCTCTCTTTAAGTTGTAGGGCTGCAACTAACAATTAATTTAGTAATCAATTAATCTATCAGTTATTCAGACGATTAATTGAATAAAAAAATTGGTACATTTGGCATATTTTTCATTTAACCAATTAAGCCTTTTTTAATATACACTATTAGAAACACAATGAAAGATGCAAGTCAACAAATTTTTAATAAGAAAATGAACATTTTATTACCTAAAATGCAATAACAAGGCATTTCTTTAGTGAACACTTTATCATTTGTAGCAAAGGATGTATATACAGTTAAAAAACACTGTATATGTCAGCTCTTCACATGTCAAGGCTGACATAAAGCTCAGCCCGTTTTGCTTGACTTAATTTCATTACAGTGAAATCTGTTGACTTTTGTTTTTTAAATTAATCAATTTATAATTGGATAGCAAAACAAGCTAAATAGAAGATTTTTAAAACATAACCAGGTGAAACTAAAACTCTGCCACATGATGAGTTGATATTTTATAACAAAAAAAGATTTTTTTTTCATCTTGATGAAAATTGTATATGTTTTTGCACAGTTTTGGCTTAATTACTGTCGGAAGTGTGTTGTTCATTCAGCAAATAGCCTTTTTTGAGTCTGAATACTTAACTATTAATATATTACTAAATTACTTAATAATTATTTCAACAATCAATTCAACTTGATTAATCATTTCAGCCCTATACAAAGTGCAAACCTTTAAATCTCAGCAACTGCAGTGACTAAAAATGTAACATTTGTGAAACAATGAGGTTCTGAAAGTCCAGAGTTGTGGATCATTTCTTTGCTTTCCAACGGAGCCCATGTTTCCTCCTGCAGATAAAGTCTGCTTGGAAATCAAAGACTTCCACACTTGGCAGCAGCACCTTAATCACAGCCATCTGCAGCTGGAGAGAAAGGCTCATAACCCCAACCGACTCCTTCATTGTCTCACGTTCAGCAGAGCAGCAAAGGGCGTTCATGCTCAGGAGACGCCTGACTCATTATTTAAAGCGCGGAGATCCTTCTTCGTGTCATCAGAGAATGGATGGAGTTGTCTTATCTTTCTCCTTGGATGTTGCACAGATTTTTCATAATATCCCGCCTGTCAGAGAGATATGCTGTGATCTTGAACTTTGTCCTTCAGCTAATACAAAGTTGAGAGTTTTTTTTATCTGCAGCGGCCCAAAGAGAAGCTGCAACTAATGATTATTGTGACATTAGAAATACATTAAAAGATGCAAATAACTGCCGTAAATAATTAAATTGCTTTTACAAATAAGAAAATAAAAATGTTATTGGCTGAAGTGCAATTACATAGCATCCCTTTAGTGAACACATGATCATTTGTAGCAAAGGATGCATCTGGAGCTAAAAAAATACTGTCTACTAATCTTTTGATTATTTTTTGGATTAATTAATTATTAATTAAATAAATGGATAGCAAAAGTTGCTCAAGAGGATTTATTTATTTATTTTTACAGCATTTGAACCCGTTGAAGCTAAAAGTAAATGCCCAGGAGTTCTGGGTAGAACATATTTACAGACTATTAATGTTTTTTCGTCTTAAATGCGAAATGTATATATTTTTTGTACAGTTTCGACTTAATTACTTCTTTAAGTGTGTTGATTTTTCAGCAAATTGCCTTTTTCAGTCTGTATACTCCAGGTAATGTTTAATTGAGTCCTAGATTAGTTCACAATTATTTCTATAATCAATTAATTAAGATTAATTTGATAAAATAAACAGGGATCCAAGCAGCCCCCGAAGCCTGTAACAAGGTTTTCCTAAGGCTTCTTATGGAGCTAAATGCACTGCTGCAGCAGGCTGTGTAAGGAGGTGGAAGGCTAGAAGGAAGCAGGTTGAAAAAAAAAGTCTGGATTTTTTAACCGTTGGGATTGACACACTGCCATTTCCCACGCATGTTGGGAATCAGGTCTGAGCAGTTGTGTCTGGTGCTATTTAGTTTCCAGCTGGAGCTTAAAGCACTTCATGCTGGAGCAGAACAGCAGGGTTTTGTTTTCTTTATCTGGTCCTGATTATATTTTAACAGGTAGCATGTCAGGAAAACCTGCAAAGGGATGAGTTTCATAAAAGACTGTATCTGGAATTATTATATTTCAAATATAACCATTTTTCCAACATTGCATTGTGTATTGGTCATGATGCACAACCAATAACTACTACTTTGATGTGTTTTTAAGAGGGCATTTTTATGTGATAGACCAACTCTATGGAGTGTATACTTTTAAGAGGACCTGAACCCTCTTTCAGAAGCTAATTCTGGTTTAAAAAATAGTTTAAGCTCAATCACACTTGGATGGAAAGTCTATGAACATCGATTTCCAAGTCCTGTGACAAATTCCTAATTGGATTTAGGTCTGGACTTTGACTGGGGGCATCTGCAACACACGTTTTACAAATGGCCCAGATTTAATCTGAACAAGTGGTTTGCAATCTTTACAATCCAAAGACCCAATTTTACCTTCAGTCCAGCTGAAGAAAACCAGTTTAGAGCCCCAAATGTTACATGATCTTTTTGACAAAAAGATCAGGTATAATTTTTGATAAGTATCTACTGTAGGAAATGGGTTTTCATTTTGAAAGAACTTCTGTTTTATTGACATTTTAAGGTTATTTTTCATTTGCGGGATGTGAAAAATGTAAAAAAAAAAAAAAAAATCAAAAAAACATTTATTTATTTTTTTTCATCCATGTGTGGAACTTTTCAAGCCCTTTGTCAAGAAAATAGATTAAAAAAAAATATTACTGGTACTTTTAGCATTCTGTTTAAATTTAAGGAAATTATCTAATGAAAAGACTAAAAAAGCAATGAGAGGAAAAATTTAACATATATTACACTTCTGAATATTTTGCATTCTTTAATTTCATTGTTGAGATTATTCCACTTTTAACCGAAACACATCCTTCTTTAACATTTCTCCTCACTGGAAGCTTTTCGAATATAATTTGACCTGAAAGGTCGTACATATTCTCTCTTATTTATTTATTTATTTTAAAGTAAATATTACATTAATGTTTTCTTAAGCCCTCACAGAACAGCAGGATATTCAATTAAATCACATAAAAGTGGACTCTTTTTACTGATTAGGTGATTTCTGAGGATATTTGTTTGTACTTGATTTCATTTGGTGGTATCAAAGTAAAAGAGTAAAAGCTGAACACAAACATTTACCACACTTTTCTAATTTTATCTGTTAAAAAACTTGAAATCCATGTCTCCCACTCCTTTAATTTCATGTGGGGATTATTAAATCCCAATAAAATACACTGAGGTTTTTTGGTTACAATGTGAAAAGATGTATAAAGTTTTAAGAGATATATTTACAACTGTCCAATATCTGTTCCATGTACGTGTTTCTTTTTGTAACCGTTTTGGTTCTCAGCCAGATTCAACAGAGTTTCTTTAAGTCATTTTTATTTTCACTTTTGGCTCATGCGTCAGCCGTGTTTCTGCTTGATGTTACCTCAGGAAAGTTTCTCCACCGTTTGTCTCTCTGTGTTTTTATTTTATTTGGAGAAAGATATTTGTTGTCGTTTTTGGGATTAGACAGAACATATATTAACCTGCTTTCTAGAAGAGCTGTTGGTTTACAGTAAAACTGACAGAAGTGTTACCTGCGTGACGAGTAAGCTTCACTGAGTTCCCCAGGCAGGAAAGTGAAAGAAGAAGTTAGATTGTGAAACTGTGCTGAACACGAGTTTTCCAATGACGAGGTAGTTTTATTGGATTTGATTTTGTTTTGTGAAGAGGATTCTCACTGCCTACTTCTGTTTCCGTTGATTAGATCTTAGAAACTTACACACAATCTCATAAACACCACAGAAACTTCAACCTACTGATCGACAGTGAAGCACAACTTCCCACTAAAAGCTGAGACCCCCTTTAAAAATGCTTACAAATGCCTATTTTAATAGTCCAAACACAAAATATACCAGCTTGAATGATCAACTGATATGTTTTATTGAGAAACCAGTTTCCTCATAAATGGCGTCTTCTAATTTTATTTTTGAACGCTGCGGATGATAAAAATGTCTGATTTGAGTCAACTTCCCTCAGTAACACCATCACACACACTTCCTTAGATTACTGTTTGTTAAATATCTGAAGCGAAGCTGTATTTTATGACTTTTATTGTTCAATGTGGCACACTGACCCAATACATCAAAGCCAGATGTGTCGCTGAAACCAGTAGGGCTCATCTGTGCTGAACAGACTCCTGGGTTTGTGTTTAATGTGGCACAACACTGAGAACAGGCAGTTGTTTTCTCTGTGCAAACATGCTAATTAGAGGTCACACTCTTTGAGGAAGATAAAAACAAACAGACATAAATAACATTAGGTTCTGTTCACATCATCTGCTTCTTCTAATCAGAACTTCTTCCAATCTCTCCATATGGTGAGCTACTTCATTCTGGCGGGAGTTTCAGCTCCATTCCCACTGAGCTTCCCAGCCTCCAGCTGAATATAAGTATTGTCCGGTGAGTTTGTAACTTCCGCTGGGAGACACTCCAGTCTCTGTGTGAATAGCCCTGGGCAGGGAGTCCTCCCATGTGGGGGCCGCAGAGATGATGCCGTCATGACGAAGGGCCACATAATGAGTCATGGAGTAGAGGCCAGTGACCTGTGGCGCTTACTGCCTTTGAATTCTCATTCTCTGAGAGAAAAACGGCTGGACACATGAATTCTTGACCCAAATTCAGATTAAAGGCTGAAGGAAGGTTGCATATTTTAGATGGTTGGACTAATGAGCATGCTTAGTAATTGATTCATTGTTCAATGAGAAATGAGGTTGAGGTCAAATATGTAATCTGGGCTTTTCACTTATCAGGATTAAATACTGAAAAAGGAAATCTGGTCTCTACCAGGTTCAAACATTATTTAACTCTAAACAGAGTTCTCTCTGTATTCGCTAGCTGTTCTGGACTGAACTAGGACACCCCAATAAAATGAACCCCCATCTACTCATGGCTCAGTGTTTGTGGTGTGAATTCACCTATTCACACATTTTTCTGTGGAACATCAAAATTATATGCAGAAAATTTGCATATTTGTGGATTTTTTCTTAGAGCATTTCTTAAACATCTGAAAGAAAAGCTGAAATACCTGGACGAAACGCCACACACTATTGACTGATGTTTGAGAAGCTGCCAATCCAGTTGTGCCCTTAATTTTCTTTGGCGCTGATTGTCTGTAAGACAATAAGGTAGACTGTTGATATTAATGTCTGCGGCAGTGCAAAGACAGTTTCCAGTTTGCATATTAATGCATATTAAAGTATATTTGGTCTTTGAACTATTAAAATAGGCAGCAATACACGTTTTTAGATTAGATTTTTAGAGTATTTGTGGATTTCAGCTATTCACTGGCGGTTGTTGTTGCAGATTTGCATCTATTATTGGAATCATTGTGCCGTTAACGCACTCTTTCTTTTTTCTAAATTTAATTTTGAGATGCAAATTGCTGAGACGTAAGTAAATGTTTTCTTCTTGTGAATGATTATTCTCACTTTAGAACAATTGACTATAAACTGTTCGTCTTATATCTTTTCTCAGAGCTATACAATGGCTTCTCTAGAGCCATTGGTTTTGACTGCCTTCTGACCAATAACCAGTTTGGGCTTTTTGATACTCTACATTGTCTAATGATCTACATTTAATGATTTAGAGATGGATTTACCACTTTTCATTTTCTACCATATTCTGCCGTTTTATTAAATTCTCCAGAACATGGGAAGTGAAACACGGAGTCCGCAGGCTGAAATCCTCAGGTTTCCGTTCATCACATCGTCATTGCATTCGTGGAGGATCTGCCTCTCCAGCTGCAGGAGGCTGGAAGGGATTTTAACTATGAGATCTTGTTGTTTCTGCTCTAGTTCAGACTGACCTCCTTCTAACTTGAATCTGTGTTAGTGGGCCTTCTGTTCGGTCAAGGGTGCTTTACCCATGACTGTGACTCCATCACTATCATTATTCATCATTATTGCATCTGATAAAATAAGTTGCCTCTGACGCTTTTATTCACAAATCAGAATAATGCTTCACATTGAGATGTTTGCCATTAATCTAGATGAACAATAAATACCTGAGTAATTATCTTGGCTTTCCTTCTGCAGCAGAGAAAACAATTTATTCTGTTGTCATCAGATTTTATCCAGCACACTTGCATCTGTCTCCTTGGAAATTTGGTAAAAAAATAAAATAAAAAAGCAGCCAAGTCCAAAGCTTTTGGGGAGAAAGATAAAGCTCGCCACCCGGAACTGATTAGTGATCACTGAGCCTTTTTTTGGTTTTGCTTTGTTCAGTAGGGATCATAGGAGCTTTTTAATGACGGGATGGAGATCAAGAGTGTTTAATCTTTTCCTGCTTAAACAGGGTTACATGAGGGTCTTAAAAAGTTTTAAAAAGTCTTAGTTATGTGTAGGATTTTAATAAAAGGCATTAAAATACATTTAGCTTAGGACTGCAACTAACGATTATTATGGTAATTGTAATAGCTTATTCTATTGATTGTTTTGATGATTAATTGGATTTTTTAAAAAGACACATTCTACAGCCACTTAAGCCTTTTTATACAATATTAGCAATACATTGAAATATGCAAATAAACAATTCAACTCCTCTTTTAAATAAGAAAATAAATGCTATGCGATAACAGCATTCCTTTACTAAATCTTGACCGAGTGAAGCTAAAACTATGCCTCTCAAGAAGTTGTAAGTCGAACATATTTACAGTCAAAGGTGTTTTTATGTTAGATTCAACATGTATATATATTTTGTACAGATTTGGCTTAATTGCTGCTCTGAATATGTTTTTCTTTTTTCAGCAAAGGGCCTTTTTTGAAACTTTATACTCCAGTTAACAATTAATCGATAACTAAATTAGTTGATTATTTTAAGCAATTAAGCCAATGAATCGCTTCAGGTATAATTTAAGTGTTATGTTTATGCAGTACAGTCTGCTCTGTTCCTTCTTGTAGACAGTTTCACGTTGCAACTCCAGTCCAGTCCTTTATCCAAGGTGTCTCTTGGATAAAAAAACTCAGTTTTTTCTTCCATAAAGAAATAATACTTAAGTGAAAGTAAAAAGAGTGATGCAGTAAAAATACTCCCAGAAGTCCATATATTTCCAAAAGTTACTCATGTAAATGTAATTAAATGCCACTTACCTCTGGGTGTAGAACTGGCAGAGAAATGTGGGTGTTACAAAGTGACAAAGCACATGATGGAAGCTAATAACCCCGTCCAAAGAACTTTATTACAGAACATTCTGCCTTTCAGTGAAGAGTTCGGCTGGCAAAGACGATTTTAATAGTTGTTTTTAACCAGTTGGGCTCATAACAGACATGACTCTGACAGCTTACCAATTGTGGTATTAAATTCAACTGCTTTATTTTATCCAAATGTAAATAAAATGTTGTCATAACTCATAATATTCAAGTTTCTCCTGAATTAAATGAGATTTACTAAAGTTTTAATACCCAGTAATGTAGAGCCTAAAGTAAAAATCACAGTAGTCATGAAATGGGATCTTTAAAAATGTTTTAATGGCCTGTAATTTGCACCTCTAGTGGGTGTCAGTGTTGTGTTCAGGTTAAATGTTCACTAAGACTGAAAGAACATTCTGCTCCTTTAGCTTTTTCCTGCTTGGTTGATTTAATGTCGGTGGAAGCTCAGTGAACTTATTGTTGAGCTTTTCCAGAATGTCTTCTTTTTTTTAAAGGACTAGGTGAACTCATTGAACTGCAGGTAATGAAAGTGACGGGTATTAAGTCAGCACAGTGCATGTGAGCGGCGACGTGTTTTAATCAGGGATTGGCCTACATTAGCTCTCTCAGTCCTGTGCAAGATAAAGTGCACCACCTGGAGGATGAACATCTCGTTGTCATACTGATCTATTGATCCCCAAAAGAATGGCTTCTTGATTACAGTGTTTCTGCTCTATTGGCATGCAACAAATACAACATCAGTAACTTAATACCAGCTCAGATGAAGGGCTTTTTCCTATTTGCAGCATATGAGTCAGTATAGGCTGCAAAGCAATTGAGCTCAGCTGTAATACAATCTGTGATTTTACCAAAATTACGAACAACGCAACAATTCATCTGCTTGAAACACACAGAACACAACTCTTTTCCTTAACTCAAGATGTACTTATTTTATCTTATGAGTCATAACATTTTATTTAGGAAGTTACCAAACATGGCAGCAGATCTTTTTTCTTCTTAAAGAAAAAAGTTTTAAAGTCTCTACACTGGCTCCCTGTAGCTCAAAGAATAGACTTTAAAATACTGTTGTTAGTTTATAAATCACTGAATGTCTTAGCACTACAATACATTAAAGATCTGCTGTTGTCATAGCAACCTTCCAGACCCCTCAGTTCTTCCGGTTCTGGTCTGCTCTGCATCCCCAGAACCAGAACCAAACATTCAGCTTCTATGCACCACAAATTCGGAAGAAACTTCCAGAAAACTGTAAAACAGCTGAAACACTGACTTCCTTTAAATCGTGAATAAAAACCCACCTGCTTAAAGTTGTATTTGAAACTTAATCAATTACGAATTAAATGATGGCACTTGACTTAATGTAATGTTTTTGATTGTTAATTCTGTGTTGCATGACTTTGTGTTGTGTTTGTTATGATGTAAAGCACTTTGAAATGCCTTGCTGCTGAAATGTGCTATACAAATAAAATTTAATTGATTGATTAAAGGTAATGAAAGAAACCAAAAAATATCTCAAATATTCACCTCTGATTGGGAAGTAATGCCTTATAGAACAGGCGCTGTAAGATTGGATTTTATTGCTGAAGAAGATATATATCTCCTTTATAAAATTGGTAATAGCTGCTTAATCATTTTTAGAGATTTAAACATTTACAAAAAATGCTCCATGTCATAATAAGTTTTATTTACTCTATAAAAACAGCAGTTTTGTAAATCAAAAGGATTAATTACATTACACATTACCTAACACAATAATGAGCAAAATGGGCATGAATTATAATTATCAAAATAGATGTAAAAACTTTATATGATAAAAATGTAGCATAAACATTAGATTTGTAACAAAATTAAAAAAAAAAGTAAAATAACATTATATAAAACATGAAACAATAGAAAAATAGAGTTTATATCAAGCAGATTATAAAAGTAAATTAAAAGAATAAAATTTATAGTTAGAGTTAATAAGATAAATATAAGTATAAAACGTTGAAAAATACAGACTAATGACAGTATAGATTTTTTAAAGCTAGCCTTATCACAGATGGTGGAATATAAAGTTACATACTTGAATTTTAGATCATTAGAATATTGTCAGTGCGTCTATAATCATACTTTTCTAAACTATTCAAAGAATTACTGATCAGGAATTACACCCACATAACTTCATATAGTTTTTTTGTTATTTTTTTAGGCTTTATTTATTTGCAGTATTCAGTTGGCAGCGAGAGAAGGGGTTAAGAGATGCAGAGGAGATCCAATTTGGGAATCGATCACCGGACGACCCATAATTTAGAGTTTTAACTTCTCCAGTTGTTCCGGTAAATTTGTGACCCTAAGGTGACCACATCGCTATTTAACTCATCTGTACCTTGTTAAAATAAAGTAGGTCTATTTATTCATCCTGTCTCCCTGAATTCTGCTGCTAAAAAAAAACTTTGGGTTCAGAGATGATGTCACCCTTTTGTGTTGTTTTTGTGTAAAAGGAGGCGATTCCCTGCTGGGACTCTGGCGGTCCCGAGTCTTTCACATTCATGAATAGGAAGACGTTTTCCAGACGGGATACACAAAGATCCATGAAAAAACTTGGCTCTACAGTCTTGGACGTCTTAAGGGGTTGGATTTGCTTTCAGTGTGAAAACACATTCAGAATATTGAATATATTAGTTTCTGTTAGCAAAACTTTATAGTTTCCACTCATTCAAGTGTCTTTCAGTCGACTGCTATTACCAGAGTTTGAGCTTGCAGATCTGAATCAGCTCTGCAGCAACATCTTAACGCCTAAATGATGAAAATGTTGGAGCAAATTTAAATTAGTATTCCTTGCAATGCCCATTGTGAAAGAAAACGGCAATGACTTTTGTGAGGAGCGCACACGTTCTTTCAGTTCCTTGCTCTTTTTCCAACCTTTGGTCTCTTCAAAGAAAGTTCCTCCCACCTTGGTTTTAGTTTTTCCTCGCAGATTAAATTACATTAATGGAAGCTGAACATATGATTTCAATTTCTTCCCCTAGAAATCAAATGTTCAAAGATGAAAATCAACTTTTCTTGTAATGCATGGCAGGATGCTTGCAATTAGCTCAGGACATGTTGCATTATGTGTTTGTCAAAAAGAGCAACAAGTGCAGGTTTTTGTAAGTGTAAAGAAACTGCTAAATCTCCTTTTTATAAATCCGGAATGTAATTTTTTTATTGATTGCATCCTCAAAACACAGAAATAAACGGAAAATAAAATAATCAACCTTTAATTTAGTAAACTGCGATTATGGCCAACACAATATTTCACTTTTTTTGTATTTGCATGGATATATAGCTTGATTGTTTGTTGTTTTCATTGTAAAATGTTCCTTTTTATATGTTCACATGTGATTTTGGTTAGGTTTCTATTTCCAATCTCTGGTTTTGTGAAGGTTTTTCTGCCAATTCTGATTTGTTTTTTTAGGATCCACAGTAGAGTCCCACCAATTCATGGTTTAGTATTTGTGGCATCATCTATTCACAGATATTTCTAAACTTGTACTACGAACAGCCAGCATTGAAACCTTTTCCTTTTGCAAAAACAGAAGAATGATTTTGTTGGCCTTACCTGATAGCTCTGTAGGACGTCTCCTTCAGTTTCCAACTGGCCTGTTTACAGTATCTTAAATTTATATTCCAGTTTTCTCAAATTTTTTTCACTACATCACATCTGAATTATGACTCATCTTTTAGTAATATCTTTCAACCAAACTGTATTATTTTTCAAACGCTATCCCTCCTGTGTAAAACAGCATACATGTGAGGGGTCGTTTTCTTGGCTTGTCTCTGTGTCATTCGTCTTCAGAGTCACGTTAACCTGTGTTTGCACACACACTGTGAGTAAGCTTTGCAGCATGCTGATTCTGACTAATAGAAAGTTATGACTACCAGATTTCTTTGGTTAGCGTCATATCTGGGAAATGACTTCTCTGATGAACAAGCTGCTTGGAAAGCCTTTGCCTTTAAGGGAATATGGTTGGGTATTCCGCTGCTATCGCACTTTGGATCAAGAAATGGGGTAAAAGGTTGTGGATCGGCATTGAGATTTCATCTCCTCAGCTGTGACCCTTTGTGGTCACCTGGGGAATAAAGAATGACTTTTAAGTCCAGCCACCGAGTCGCCTCCTCTGCTGAGATTTGAAATGCTGAATCACACGTGGTTGACCATCTGTTTTTGATTACTTCCATCCCTCTCTCCCCTCTTTCCGTCTCTTCTCCTTTTCCCTTTTCCTCACGCTCCTCTGGATGTGCGGGGGCAGATTTCTGGTCGTGGTTCGGCCAGAAACAAGTCTAGGGATGGGCCAGGAAATGCGTCACTTTGCTCCAGTATCGAAAGCAGATTCGAACTAAAGAGCTCACATGTCGCTGGGAGACGATGGAAGTGGCTGACTCTCCTGTTGTAACGCCCAGCTCTGAGTCACAAGATCAATCCTGTTGACCTCTTCAAGCACTGATAACATTTAGACAACAGACCACCTCTACAGACAAAGGGGCTAATCTACTTTGCATTAGTTGTTTTTTCCAATTAGTTCATTTTTGTTTTTTTTTTACTTGTAGAGCCATTTTTAACCCTCTATTGATCCATGCATCCATCGTCTTCCTTACAGTCTGAGGTTTTTGCACTTTCCACGTTCTTTACAGACTAATTGCTTTAGAAATAATGTGAATATAAAATGTCTATACACACATCAATTAAAATGCAAGGTGTTTGTGATGTCAAAAAATCAGATAAATCATGTCAGAACTGTTTTCACCTTTAATTAGACCTACGCATATCCTGTACATGTCAAATACACACTTTAGGGACAAAAAGCTCCCAAATATTAACTAATAAGTTGTTGAAGTACCTGTTGTTTCCATATCTGCTCTCAGTGCTTACCTTTGTTAAAACACCTTCTTCACATCACATTTCAGAGTTTTAATCATATTCAGGTACGGGCTTTGACTGGGCGACTCCCAAACCTGGTGAAACTGTTCTTTATCTGTACTGCATCAGAAAAAGGTTTAGTGCCAAGAAGTTAATCAAATACTTTAGGCAGACATCAAATCTGATTTTGCAAAAACAGATTTCCTCCTGGAAGACTGAGGTCTTTGACCAAAACCTCGTTCACCTCCTGTTGTTTTCCTTGTGAAACCAGATTTTTTTTTTTGCTTTCCTCTAAGGCTGTAATTCTCTTGACAACCATTTTTCTGCTCTGGTGACTGACACCAAGCAGTTATCTCACGGCATGCTTGACCCCACTTTGCCAGTGTAAGCATCTAACCCTGCAGGCTGTGTTTTGAACACTTTTTTGTTGTGCTTTCCTGCTGGCTGTGTCAGGATATGGTCAGGTCTTTGCTGGTTCACGGTCTGAAGGGAGAGGGTTAGAGGTCATGGAGAGGAATCAGAAGTGATATGACAACCAAGGGGAATGCTGCTAACCTCAGATCAGAGGAAACACTTGGAGGAAGTGACCACACCTCCATTGTCTGTTACTGAGTTGATCAGACATGATGACACTCATGTGATGGCCTACTGTTTAACACAGTCTGGGACCTTTGGGCTAAAAAACACAAAAGATGCGATACCATCCAGTTAAGGTTATTTGAAAGTTGCGTAAAAGCTGCACACTGCTTGCACTTCTGTTTCTAAAACTCTTGTTTTTCCAAAGCTGTGAGACAGGAAGGAGCTGAATGCTTCACAGGTCTGGTATGTCTTTTTAGTGCAAGCCAAGCTGCATGTTTAACCCACAAAAATGCCGGGAAGACTCCCAGCTCTCGCCGCTGCAACACATCACGCCTGCTCAGGGATTTTCAGTGGGGGGAATTCAGCTACTTCACCAAAATGTCAGCGTTTCACCGTAGGATTGGCCTACTGGAGCTATTCTGTGCTGCTTTCTTCCACAGTCAGCCCTGGTGTTGTGCCCAGAAATAAGGCATTAAGACGCTGCATGTCTGTGCGCTTTATTGTCTTCCTCCCTTCAATGGAACATTGTGCAGGCTGGTTCTCACAGTCCAGGCCTCCTCTTGTGTGTCCTTTCTTTCGTCTCCTTCGCACCGGGCGTCTTCTTCGACATTTTTGTGCATTGCAGTCATCTCAGAGTTGGACCACCCTGTCTTAATATAAACGGTCACCGCCAGCAAAGACCCCTAATACTCTGACCTGTCGTTGCCCTGTCAGCCTGGTGATCAGCAGCGGGGCCTCCTCCGCACCCAAGCCTACAGTGGCTGTTGAGACATCGCCTACATCCTATGCAATAACAAACACACGGACTGACGCTGTAGTTCTGTCTGCTTCCTTTGCAAAGGAAACTCTAACCCATCTCATGGTATAAATAATACACGTCAGTTGTGTTGAAAGGGTTAATCTATGTCACACTTCCTCTATACGACCCTTTTGTTATTGTTCACCCACTGCCTGTGGTGACCTAATTGTACAAGCAACCCCCCTCCTGCACCTCATGAATTACGGGAACTGTAACTCCCATTTGTAATGTGTTAAACTCATTACAGACAAGATTTAAAGGGAACCTATTGTGCAAAATTCACATTTTGCAATTTTTTTATTTTTTTTACTTCCACTTGGGTCTCGACTGCTTCTAAAAACAATACAAGCACTTAAAAAAGCCGCCCATCTGTTTTTTGTCAATAATGTGTTGACTTACCATTCAGAAATCACTTGCTGAATTCTTGTTGGTTGTGCAGGAGGCTCTGCTTCTGCTTTTCAAAGATGTATGGTTGTATAATTGCGTGTCTATTTGCAGCCATTTTCATGTGTGGATGTAAACGTTGAGTTGGGGTGCGTGACATGTTCACTGATTGGAAAAATAGAAAAAACATTTGTTTTGTTCGGGCCAAAGTCAGATTACTGAGAAGTAGATTTTTAAGCCCTTCATTGTCATATGTTCTACTGGAAGCCCTATGCTGAATTTAGAATTATTATTTAGCTTAGTAAAATGTTGTTAAGGTTTAATCTATGTTAGATGTTTTCATATTACATTGTTGACACTGTGTGTATAAATAAGTAAATTATGCCATCACATACTTTTAAACAGAAAAAAAATATTCCTGATTTCTCATGTTTTACCCTGGAGAATTTAATTGCACTACTGTATGTTTAGTAGCAGTCAGCTTGCTTTTTTTTTGCTTACGTCTGGTATTAACAAACCGCTGCTCAGCAGAGAAGATATAGTAGTGTGGCTAGAACAATATTTACAGCATGAAATTTGTCCAAGTGTAGTTACAGGCTGTTGCATCAGCGGTTCTGCTCTCCTTGTTAATCGCTTTGCTCCACTGGCTTGCACACTGATCTTTCGTCGAGCAAACAGTGATGAGACTTAGAGTGAGAGCTGGATGTTTGTGTCCTGCTGTTTGTCAGATGCCCTGAAGGACTTCACCGCTGACCCACAACATCTCAAGATCCCTCAGGACTTGCTGGCCAAGTTCCCTTTCATTGTCTTTTTGCATTTTTTTCTCCAAAGTGCAGCAGTGTCAGCAGGAAGTTTAGGCATGCCTTTCACTAAATTCAGTCCAGACACTAAATCCTGAAAATGTAATTTATGAACTGGTCTCATGGGATCCTTTTGAGTCTGTCTTCTATGATAAGGAAAATTGAGCTGTTCTGTTATCTGTGCTGTTATCCGTTGTGCTCTTGCAAGAGAAAAAATAGTCTTCTTAATACTCTGAGTATGGAAAAATGTAAGAAGGAACACAGAAGAAGACTAATGTCCAATGGCTTGTTTATACAATTTAATTTAATCTCCATTGCAGCTCTTTTGGAAAAAGGCATTTTACATATTTTTATTTAACTATAATTAAATTTAGAAAGAACAAACCAAAACTGTTTTACAGCTCTAAAATAGTTTTAGCAGAACATATATTTGATATGTGCAGTCAACTCCCGCCTTTTAATTCAGTATTCACAGATTTTTCAGTGAAACATACATAGCTCCGAAATATTCATGTGTATTTCCATAGAGCATATATAAAGAAATAAATAACAGCTTGGAAAGCTGAATACCTGCACACAATGTTACTTGACATACTTTTTGCTTGCAAAGCAGCCAATCCAGGAGCGACACTCATTTTGCTTGACACTGATTGGCTGTACCCCCAAGAGTCTAGATAAGGACTTCTGCGATGGTGCTAAGATGCTTTCTGCTGTGCGTATTAATGGTATCCTTGCTGACTCTTTGAACTATTAAAATAAGCTGTTATAAGCTTTCTTTAGAGGAGGAAAATAGCGGCAGGCTTGCTATTTCAAGCGATTGTCCCGTATTGTTTTTTTGAAGCTGGGTAGTTAAAGCTCTTGTTTTTACCCATATCCACGTGGCATCCAAATGAAGGTTAGCTGCCATATTTGCCAAATTTGCATACCATTTACTTAAAAGAGCTGCTTTATCCTCTTCTGATTATTCTTCTGACCCTGTTTGACACGTATGTGTGTTATTTTCTGTAGTCCACATGATTTGAATGATGTCTGTGTAAACAATGCTTTGAATTTGAATTGACTTTGAGAATTACATTAGAACTGACAATTTCACTATAACATATGTTAAATTAAGTCAAATGAAGTCAACACTCTTCAAGTAACATCACTATCAAAGTATGTACAGAAAACAGCTTTCAGGTGATTAAGACTTAATGAGTAGGCTACGCTCTAAATAAATAAAAATGTCTCCTCCTCCCCCTCCAATGTGATGATTAGCTCCCATTTTAAATGAGGAGAAGATCTTGACCAATTTGTTTTATTCATAAGTGTGATTGTTTTGCACAATGTGAGCACTATGGGAAGAAACATGAGCAGTCATGTGTGTTTTATTCATCAATACTGATGGACATATGTCAAACCTATGCCAAAAAGGACATTTTCTTTCTCGAAAATGACATATTTTGGACTCAAGCTCTGAAACTGACAGATTTCCCTCAGTTTCCTCGCATATATCAGAGAAAGTTCTTGGCAGGAACAACTGTTGGACTAAACTTGGCTATAAGGTTTTGGTTTGATTTACAATGTTTCTGCTTGAAAATGTCTCTGTTCCAGTTTGCTTTGTTTGCATGTTGAGTGAATTGGACTCATCTACTCATTCTAAGTGGGAATGTTATCCTCAGCTCGGGGACTGACTGACTGACTGACTGACTGCCTGCCCGCTGGCCGGTATGCTTACTTTACCACATGTGAAGCGCTTGTATGATGGACAGCAGCAAAACTAATGTCTCGCAGAGGGAAATTCAGAAAATATGTGCACATGTTGCGCAAGGTCCGGCATGATACAGCCAGATCCTGCAGTGGGAGAAAGCATAAAATTCCAATTTTGGCAGACTTAGTGTGGGAAGTTGTTGAACTTTTTCTCCAGGGAAGTTTTGAATACAACCATAAGTGTTTCTTTTCATTCTTCTCCCTGTCAGTTGAGATAATCAAATCTTTTTGCGAACTATAACATCTCAGGATTGCAGTTTGTGTTTGTACTTAAAGCATACTTCAAAATTACTTTAGCATTCGTGCAGGTAGCTTAGAAACACGTCTTCACTTTAAATCTGAAGTTTTCAGGAAGTTGCCCAACATTTCCAAATCCAGCATGTTTCATGACAAACAGAAGTTGAGAACATAAAACTGAGAAACTTACCTGCTTTCTGTTTAGCCTTTCTGTTATTTGATAAGCATAGCTCTCTCTCATTTTGTCGCAGCTTGACTGAACTGCAGACCTGCCTCAACATGTCAGATATCTATTTTTTCTTTTTTAAATAGTATATTTCATCTAAATTTTGAAAATAAGTGACACTGACTTTTCTTCCCTCAGTAACAGTCTCTGCACTAAAGATGGTGTTGTTGACATGGCATGGTTACACTTCGAATGATTCAAAAATAATGTTTTTGAGTTTCAGGACTAGTCAAACATAAATTATCAAGTATTTGTATTGAATACAATACATTTATTTTAAAATGAAATTAGTAATATTTTTATGCAACTTATGGCCACAAAATTATTTTTATGTAGTAACTTGTAACAATCACTGAATTGAAGCTTTGTTTTTCGGCCTATATTTGGTTAATTTGTTTTTGTTCTCGATAATAATATAGGGTACTGATCCATCTGTTCTTCTGGTAAAAATGTAAATCATCTAATCCCGACCAAATTTAAACCAGATTTTAAGCTTAAAGTCAATGAAACATATTTGTTTCTTAATTATTTGTTTTTCTGCTTAATTAAGCCGTAATCTACTACTCCATATGAAAGCTTAGACTAAATAATTCTCAGGCAGCTTGAACTTTTAAAGATGACACACATACTGATGTTAATCAATCTCTTACAGTCGGCTCTTAAGCAATTCATATGTTCAATATCTTTTAATGTTAATTTGAGGTTTTAAATTCTGCTACAAGATTATTGATGCACTTCCTAAAATATTATTTAGATCCCCAGGCTCCTTCGTTCCTATAGGATTTATGAGCTGTGGTCTGTGGCTTTTAAGAGATTCACCACACAGCTAACATATGAGCTAATAAAAGGGATAAGTGGCAGGGGAGTGGCAGCGTATGAGAAGGAAGAAGCAATAGCGGTGTAGAGAGCAGACAGGCAAAAGTTCACCCTCAGCAGGGAGGCTGGCCATCCGAGCCACAGCACTTAACACGCTGATAAACCAGATATGCACTTCAAACTTTAAAAAAAATAATGCAGTGTTGATTTTGGAAAAGCTCTGTGGAGTCACAAGAGAGGAATATTTACAGTCAGCCAACTCCGGTTTACCGTTCTCCTCTTCTTTCGCCTTCCTTTTTTTTTTCTAACATTATCTTTATTGGTTTTTCAACAATGTTTCCAATAACATACGAGACATAAGTGTGCTCTCACATCAAAAGAAAAGTCCAGGGTAGTTAAATTATTGTCCAACATTCAGCTTGTCTTTCCTTGCAAGCCAGATCGTTATGAGATATTTTAGAGCAGCACTTACTACATACAGAGTACATGAGAAAAGAAAGATAACGTCCCCCAACCCCAAGTCCCCCTAAGAAGAAACAATTACAACAATAACGGTTCCTCTATTTTCCAGGAATTAGCCAAAATTATTTTAGTATTGTACATGGTTCAGAAAATACAAACTCAAATGTATAATTCAAAGTAAAGTAGTCAAGTATACAAATAAAGAAGATTATCTCAGGACACTGCAGGGGACCAACCGCAATTATAACTCACCCCCGACACCCTTCATATCCATGTTTTCTATATATTCCATAAAAGGACCCCAGTTTGAAATAGCGATAGTTTCCCTTTTATAATTAAAATAATCGTTGTGGATATTTCATTAATCCAGTTAATGAATTTTGGTTTACTGGTACTCTTCCATGAGAGTGCTATGACTCTTTTTGCAAGTGGTAAACATAAATCCATGGCAGTAATAATCTTTCTGGACATATGATGTCTGTCAGAATATAAACCTAGAATAAACAATTTGGGGTCAAAAACTAGTTTTATACCTAATGTAGTCTCTAGAGCTCGTTTAATCTCCCTCCAGAATTGTGTAATTTTCTTGCATTTCCAGATACAATGGAAAAATGTTCCCTTCTCTTCTCCACATCTAATACACAGGTCAGGGATGGCATCTTTGTACTTATTAAGCTTTTCTGGCTCCACATATGTTCTCATTAGCCAATTATATTGCAGTACTTTAAGGCGTGTATTGGTAGTTTGTGTTTGTGCAAATAAAGCAATTCTATGTTCCTATTGGCCTATTGTCAAACCAGTTATATTTTTTTGAGACCACAAGGCAATTGCAAATGGTTCTATTGCTAGAACAAATAATACAGGGGACAGGGGGCACCCTTGCCTACGACCTGGTTTAATTTTAAATGATTTAGATATTACTCCATTTCTTACTATTTCAGCATAAGGCTCATTGTATAAAAGTTTAACCCATCGACAGAAGTTGTCCCCACAATATCTCAAATAAATAGGGCCATTCAACTCTATCAAAGGCCTTTTCGGCATCCAATGATAGCAAAGCAGTGACTGTTTTTTCTTCCATATTATAAATCATGTCCAGCACTCGTCTCACATTATGAAATTCCTGTATTCCTACAATAAACCCATTTTGGTCACAAGTAATTATTTCGGGCAATATTCTCTCCAATCTTCGAGCCAAAATTTTACAAAGAATCTTTAAATCGACATTGAGAAGACTTATTGGTTTTAGATTTTCACATTTATTGCAAGGTTTGCCAGGTTTGGGCAATAAAGTATGTGCTGCTCTGAGGGTAAAGAGGTTGGAAATCACAAGCAGCTCAGTTCACTAGTCGCTGACATGATGAAATTTGGTTATTGGAACAGCAAGAAGTGCTTAACACTGATGTACATAATCACAAATTTAGAAAAGAGACACCTGAATATGAAATATATTGTCATTGTATATTGTCATGAATAGAAATGCATCCACTTGACACTTGAAGCTCCTTGTAGAAAATCCTGTGCTGGTCTCTGTATTTAACCCACTGGAAGAGTGTGTGGGCTTGTAGAAACGAAGCTTGCCAGTCTGCTGTTCGGCCACACACACAGCAAACTGGCAGAGCAGACTTCCAACGGCGGGCTTTTTATCTAACCCAGGGATCTGCAACCTTTATGCTCCAAAGAGACATTTTTGCACTTAGTCCAGCTAAATAAAACAGGTTTAGAAGCCACAAATATTACTTGACATTTTGAAAAAATGCATCTTATAATTTTTGATAAATATCTTTTACAGGAAATCTCTTATCTTTAAAGAACAACCATTTTACTCCTATTTTAGGGGGGGAAGTGGTTTAACAGAAAATCAAGATTCTTTTTTTTAAATGGCTGGTATGTTGATATTTGCACATAACCAGAAAAATAGATCTAACTAAAAAAGATTGAATAATTTCTGACTTTGCTTTTTCTCTCTCGCTTTTTTATTTTTTAAAAAGCGAGGTTATAGGAAATTACAAATGACAAAGTCCAAATGAATAGAAGCTGTAAAACACGCTTCTCAAACAGGAGAGTTGACTTTTGGTGTGCCGACGTCAATCTGCACTTCGGTGAATGGATTAGTGAAAAACAAAATCTTCAAAAACATAAAATTCAATTAATTAAAAAAATTTATTTATTGCCTATCCTTAATTGGCAATGTCATTCCGTTGTGGGAAAAAATGCAATTGTTTCATAAAAAATAAAAAATAAGTAAAATCTGCCTTTGTATATATCTATTTTTAAAACTTCAACCCTTTCTTTATTATTTGTAGACAAAGTTTTTAAGAGCCATTGTGGAAGGTCCCAAGAGGTGCGGGTTGCAGAACCCTGGTCTAACATCTTATCCTCTGGAAAAGTTTATCTGAATAAAGTTATTTTGTTTTACATGGACTTAGATATGTGTGATAACACAGTGAGGCTTTTCTGAAATTTTCCAAACAAAGAATGCATATTTTTGTCTTAAAGATGAATATTTATCATTTTGCAAAGCTGTTAATAATGGAGTTGTTGCTTAATGTTGGACGTAGTCTGAACCAGAAGTATGAGACTCCCACTTCCCAGACAGAAATCCAGAGCAGTTTTATTATGAAGGGCATGTTTGAGCTTTCGAGCTGAAATAAAAGCTCAGGAACAATAGTAAGAGGGTGTCGAGGAAATTTAAAACCCATCCACCTTAAACGTATTATGATTGGGTTTGTTCAAAGTAGAGTGCAGCGTGAGTGCACGGTATTATGAGGTGAGGTAATGTGACGCCAACTGCTTGAGTGCATAGATTTCTTTTAAGGTCATTAGTTCAAGGCTAGCAATATCATTTGGTAATAATGTGAGAAGATAAAAAAAAAAACAGGGGGAATTGTAATGGAGTAAAATACAGCTACTGCTTGATTTGCCAAGAAGTTGCTGATGGAATAACTTTCACAAATGACCAGAAGGAAAATATTAAGTGCAAAGTTAGTCCTGTATGTAGTCCTGTTTAATCTCGGTTTGTCTAGTGCTCTACATGGAGAAGACGAGCATGAAGGCATTAGCAAACAGCAGACTAAGAATAACTCAAGCCTCAAGGTGAATATTGAGTTCTTCCACCCACCTGCTCCAGTGAGCCATCCAGCTCTCTATTCTATTCTATAAAAAATATGACTTCAGAAGAAAAGCATGTGTTGAGGACAGGACAAACAAAGTGTATTTTATTCCAGCAGGATTCTGATATTACATTATGTACATGGAGAATAAGTTATGTGTACATATTCGCAAGAGAGCATCTAAATGAGTTGGAGCTTTTTGGCATAAACTTAATCCACCATGTTTAGAGAGAGAAAAAAAAGAGCTGAAAAGCCAAATTCATCCCCTTATTTTAACGAGTCATAGCTAGGGATGCACTAGTCCATTCGTTTCACTTCCGATACCGATATCTGAGGTTTATTATCGGCCGAAAACGATCCGATACAGAAAAACAGTTCTAAATTGACTGAAATGTTTATTTTTTCAAATACAGACATGAATGTAATAAATTACAAATTTATTTCATAACTCTGCACCAGTACCACACACTTAAATACACCAATAGCTTCACAAACTTGATCAAACATGTAAAACCCGTAACTGGGCTGTTCAAACTGCTGTGAAAAAGTTGGATATGGTGTCGCACACAGGAAAAAAAAGCACATTTGCTTTCTGATTGAACGTAGCCAAATAGAATTACATCATCTGCAAAAAAAAGTAAGACAGTTTATTCACTCACACAATTTCATACATTCTATGAGGAGCTTACAACATATTGTTTTACCAGATAATACAGATCAACACAGATCATAACTCGTGTTGACAAACTCGTGAAGCTTCAAAGCAGACACTTGAGATTCTGTCCATGAACACCACAAACAGGATCTGGCACTGGTGGAGTCCAGCCCACATTGGGAACAAACTTGACTTGAATTCAAAAAACAAATCATGTTTTGATTGCACAAGGACTGTCAAAACATCCCCAGCACGACATACTCACTTGGCAACCCTTGCTTACCTCTGTTTACCAGTAAACAGTCGTAAGACATTTCTGGATCCACAAACCGCATGTAGACAACAGAACTAGTTCAACCTTTTTGTATTCATTATATGATGTTTCTTCCCCCTTATTTCTCCAGGGAAAAATGGGGAAAAAGTAGAATGAGGATGAAATTGTGGAATTGTTAAACTTGTGCTCTATTTCCCATCCTTATTGCTATACGCTGCAGCATCTCTGATCTGTTGCTAATTTGATTTGAATGGCAGCTTACTGCTACAGAAATCTACAGAGTGTTTTTGAGGTCACTTCCTGGACCTGGTGTCTGCTTGCTGCTCAGAATCCTATCACCAAATCACCAGACGGATTTGCTAAGACATCTGCTTCACATACAGCATAAACTCATGCCAAAACTTTAGAGTTTTGGCTTCTTTTTAAAAACAGTTCTTTCTGTTTCTACTCAAATATCTGTATTTTCTGCTGGTTGCTGCAAAGAAATGCGCCTGTTGTTTACTTAAGGTATCACAGATCAGAAGATTTGAGCACTCCAGGCTTTTATTTGGATTCCCAGGCAGCATGTCGCCAGCCAGAAACCACCAGAGCTGCCGCTTGCTCAGCATAATCTATTTTTATTATGCTGTTAAAGCGCTGCCTAACTTTGCTGCGTTCACATATGCAGGCTTGTTTGGCCACTTCTGCTTTTAATGCCATCTGTTAAGTCCTAATCATCCATTAAGGACAGGGTGTGCAGGAGTAGATGTGTGAAACACAGGAGGATGTACAGCAGTGTAACAGGCTTTAACTAGCCACCTGCCACAGGAGCCCTGTTGATTGTCATGTCGTTGTCTGTGCCGTTTGTGTGAACGGGGTTCAGCTCGCTTGCACTGCTGGAAGATCTCCGTCCCACTTAGGAGACGGTTGTCATAGCTACGGGCCCAGGGCAGCATGTGCATCCATTATGGGAGGCGTGTGCAGTGAGACAGAGGACACAGCCTGAGGGCAGCAGCTGTCCTGTGAGTCAGAGAGCACACATCTGCTGCACCGCTCCGGCCGAACCGAGTGTCGTCCACTGAACGCCCCGACAGCTAACAGGTGGGATCCTTGTTAGCCACTGCTGGAAAAACGAATGCTGTTCTCAGTCTTGTTCTTTGTCTTTTACAGTATAAAATGATAATCTTGAAATTCATATTGTCTTGCAAAAGAGAAAAGTATTAATAGGATTAGAGCCACTTAAAAAAAGAGAATTTGGACTTTAATCTAAGATCTCAGATTTTTTTTGTCAGAATTTTGACTTCAATCTTCTGAAGATGTCAAAATCTGAGATTAAAGTCATAATTCTAAGAAAAAAAGTCCAAATTATTTTTTTTTCCAGCAGCCCTAATCTTCTTCCGTAGAAAGGAGATTTCTTGTTTTCAAAGTTTTTGGGGTTTTTTGCAAAATAAGATGTAAGCGTACTACTCACCCCCTTACTCTTATAGCCCATAAATAACACCTTTCTTTAAAGAACATCAGTTAACAAAGAGAATCACGATGACCAAAGCAGGGTTGGGCTTTATAACAAGATTCTCAAGCATTACACAAATATTACAGAGCACTTTTCAATCAATCCTCTGAAAATTGAAAGAGTTGGGTTGCCACTGCAGACCTACGAAATCCGGACAAGTTGGCTTTGCTAATACCAGCTAACAGCATCAACTAGCATTGCGCTAGCATAGCATTGGTAGTTCAACTTCCCAAGCTACATATGCTTTTGAACACATTAGTTGTACTTTCCAAAAAAAAGCTAATTGACAAATTTGCTGTGAGTGATTTGGGTTACGTTCCAAAGAAAACTTTGTGACTCCACAAATTGGCAGATGTCCATGCTTATAGGCGTCTGTCTGACAAAGGCAAAAACAACCTCTTCTGACTTTAACCCTTTTGAGTACAAATCTTGAGATGAAGTCAAAGATTCTCAAAACCCTTCTTACAAATATCTACTATATCTGAAAATAATATGCCTTCAGATTAAATATAGGAGTTTTTCATGCATAATTGAACTTCAACTACTGGATGATGTGGCTACTGAGACGCAATATTAAGCTGCCTCTGATAAACCGCTGATCATCTGAAAATAGCAAAGCTTCTGAAAGCCAGTGTTGACATTTGGAAAATAAAATCTGACATTTCAGAATCAGCTGGCAGCAGCTGAGAGGCATGAGGACAACGGGCCCAAAGAAAAGCCAGTGGCTGCTAAGCTCTCCATTATCGCATAAAAGCAGTAGTTTGACTAAATCAATTGCTTCAGCAGTGAAAACGGTTTTACGCCGTACCCCAAGCTGTGGTTGGTTCAAAGCTGTTCAGTGGGAGATCAGTCCAGTTTATAATAACAACCATCCACATGTGGAGTAATATGGGATTATTTATTTAAGTAATGCATATCTCCAGTTTTTTTGAGTTATGACTTTTGACGTGGATTTCCTCTCTGGACGATTCCTCCTTCCTCTCTCTCGGTTCATATAAAGGGAGATGGAGGGCGATGGAAGCTGTGGGGGTGGACAACACGTGCCAGCCTTTGTCCCCTGAGCCGGCCCGAGCGGGCTAATCCAGCCGGAGAGGGAAGAGATGAGGTCCAAGTTATGTCTGGTGCCAGCCGTGGCCGAAATACGCCACAAATGCTCTCGTCAGGAGACTGCTGCATGATTCGCAACATAACCTCAGTCAAGTGTGTGAGGGAGTGCAGCTGAAGGAGCTGCCAGAAATAGTCTCCCTTTTCGTACCAAATGAAGGTTTAGGAAGAATTTCTGCTGTCCTGAATCAGTTAATCAGGAATTAGTTAATTATATTTGTGCGAATTATTAATGTTCTGATGAATTTAAGGAGGCCACTTGCAAACAATGGTGGCTCAAAGGGAGGCAAAGTACAGTGAAATATTAGGGCCAGACTAAGAGAATTTTTTTTTTTGCACGAGAATATAGTCGTAACAGCAAAATAAAGATGTAATATTGCCAGGCGAAATTTGTAAAATTACGAGAAAAAAGTTGTTTAAATGAGAAAAGAAATCTCCGATAGAGAAATCAAGATCTGACGTGACTCATCAAGTCCGACTGGTTCTTTCTTCATGATTTGCAGCAAAAAGATAAAAAAAAAAAAAAGAAATTCTTATAGTCAGTAAGTGAATATTGAGTTCTTCCTGTTTTTACTTATTATCAGTATGGTGTAAGGCTGATCTGTTGATAATTTCTTGGATTAACCCATTAATAACTGGACAGCAAAAAGTGCTTAAGAGATTTTGGTTTTACAGAATTTGAACCGATAAAAGATACAAGTTTTGACTTAATTACTGCTCTTAGTGTGTTTTTTCTTCAGCAAAATGCCTTTTTAAAAAAAAAATCTGTATGGTCCTGTTAGCAATTAATCGATTACTAAATTAGTTAATGATTATTTAAATAATTGATTAACCGCGACTAATCATGATTAATCTGCTTAATAATTTCAGAGGTTATTCTGAATATTGTAAAAGTGAATCCATATGGTTCCTCTGCACGCCAGCTGCTAGTCCCCCCACTCTGACGTCAGCAGTGTTTCTGTAAGGGCTGCATCATGGAGCAGCATGTGTTCATAAATCACATCTTTCTCTCTCTCAGGGGGCAGGGTGGGGGCTCCAGATGCGGTTGGGCGTGGATTCGGTGGTGGCGGCGGTTTCAGCAGTGTGTAGGTGGTTTGTGTCATGAAACCGCCGTAGACATGTTTCACCTTTCTGTCCGGAGACCATGTCTGTCACTGTGTTTTGACAGATCCGCGCTGCTCCCCAAACGGCGTCTCGCCCCAACTCTCTCAGCGGGCGCAGCTCAAACACGTCTGGCTGCTGATCCACAAAAACCCGATCCGTCACTGGGAGATTTATGGAGTGTCGCAGAACTCTGTGAGAATGTGGGAAAGCACTAAAGTGACTGGAAAACGGCTGTTTTCATTTGAGATGAATGACCTTCGTGGAATTTGTTTGAGTCGTGCGGTAAAACATTGCTTTTCAGGCATTGAGTGATTCACGTCTCTGTTTCCTTTTCAGGGCAAATATTGATGAAGTGGAGACAGAAGTTGTGGAGATCGAAGCAAAACTAGATAAGGTAAAAAAAAAAAAAACTGTCATTACTTCTAAATCACTTCATTAAGCAAAGAAAAATGGAAATGTGAGATGTTCTTTTGTATTCCACATTTGTTACATTTTTAGATGCTGCAGTTCACTTTCACAATGCAATATATCAAACAAACCAAACCCTTTGAAAAACTTGTTCCTTCAACCCCTCACCTGTGGTGACACTGCACCAAGAATCACTGAAGGAAATGACACAAGAATGCTGAAAAATACACTGAGTGCAACTTCTTTTTTTAAAATTAGTTAGCAAAAAATGGAGTAGCATCATAATTTAATGGTTGTAGGATTTCTCTTTTGGTTTTGGTAAAAAAGCACCAGCCATTTCTCCCGCTATCACTAGACTCTCATGTTTGTTTTGGTTGTATTTACCCAGAATGCCCTGTGCTATGGTCCACTTCCTGTTTTGGAGTGCCAGACGTCATCTCAACCAAACCGACACTGCTGATTTTAGGCGGTCCAGAGATCACTTTTTCAGTCCACATCAGAGTTTGATTACAGATTCACACCTCGCCAAACGGACTGGATTTCTAGGCAAAGATTAGAGTTCAATTAAAGCTGTCTAAACAGGGCTGGTGTGAACGCACCCTTGGAGAACATTAGTGAACGCACGTCTTGGCGCATACATCAGCCGCAAGCCACAAGGGACATTATGATAAACTTGCTAGCATGACATCTGTGTTAGCATAACTTCTGTTGTGGCTTTTGTTGTTTTGTTGTGGCTTCTATTACTATTTGTTCTTGGGACATCTTGTGTTATGGTTTTTGTTGTTAGGACTTTTTGTTGTTTTTGTTTGTCTTATTTCATTTCCCTTTGGGATTTCTAAATCTCTATTAATTGAATTGCTGCAGTTTGCAAAGGCAGCTTTTACATTTTATTTTATCCTTCAGGATCCACATAAAAACACTTTTATACAGGAGCCAATAAGTTACAAACAGTTGAAGCAGCAGCCTCAAATCTGCTGTTTACGACATTAGGTGATCAGGGCTGCTGCATTGATCAGATTAAAATAATTCTCTTTCAGTCTCGGCTTCATTTGCTGTATAAGAAAGATCATCCAAATTCTATACACATGACTGATTCCACATGCTCTGAAGGTTGCATGTAGCTCTCTGTCCCTTTTTATGGAAAGGGAATAATTCCTGCAACATATAGACTCCGTGTATTTTTTTTAATAATCTTGCATTGATCAGAAGTAAAGCATGCATGGTAGTAATCAAGAATACCAAAGAGAGAAGAAGGAGGAAAAAGCTACATTTTTCATGCTACAGCATGTTGCAGCAAACATCAGACAGTTATCCTGTTAGACTCAGAACTTCACATCCAAGCAGTACCTAATCCCATACGCCTAACATTAATCAGTTTCGCCGCTGACTGCCTTGTTTCTGCTTAATTGACATCAAATGTCACTCAGTCCTTTTAAACAGTTCAGTGAGAGGTCATCAAATTGTGTCTTGGCTTTCAGAGCCTCCAGTTGCCCTTTAATGAGGAAGCCAGATGCTTTTCCTGTAATACTTGTGTCAGGAGTCCATCTGGTCCTGTCCTGACCTTGACCCTGACTTTGAATCACAGTATGTTGGGATGGAGACTCGATTAGTCAGGCTGGCCTTTTAATGCCATCAATACTGGAAACCTCTGTGAGTTTTATATTCTAATCTTCCAGCCATCATTTCCAGTCTTCAAACTCAATAACATCTTTACATGTAAAATAACTTAAACCTCTGGGGATATATTGTGGAAGGAAAACTGGTCCATGTGTTTGCTACTACTTGGCTGGACAATTTTCATTTTTTGCTATTGGGATCTCCCAAATTCGTAGCTCTGTAAAAGTCCTTCAGCTGATCCCAAATGCTGCAGCAATATTAAAATTCAAAGGAGAGATCATCCATCCATCGTCTATACATGCTTATCCATTTGGGGTCGCAGGGCAGCTGCTGCGGTCTCTAGCGGTCATCAGGCGAAAGGCTGGTTATACCCTGGAGAGATCAGCAGTTCATCAGAGGGCAGAAATCATATTTCTTCATTTTTAACTTCTATTCATTAGCTATCATGATGATTTTTACATGTGAAGCTCTGAATGACCCAGTTCTATCCTGTTTTATACATTTCTTCTTCTTCCATATGTTTCCAACAGAGCACTGCTTTCGGACTGCCTGAGTGAATTATATTGGATTGAACTGGATCTCAACTGGATCTTATATAATTGGATGTGAATTGAAGATTTTTTTTTCTAAAAGTAGAATTTGAAGCTGATCTTTTATTTATTTGGCTCCTTCCTTGTGGAACCATCTGCTAGTTTCTCCCTGTCTACTTTTGAGACCATACACTGTAAAACATTTTGAAAGTGGTTTAACTTGAAAATGAAGGTTCACCTTCTGACTTGAGGATGCAAGTAAAGTCAACAAGAACATAATTTTGGATTTAAGAAACTTGATTTAACAACCAGAGACAAGTTTCTAAACATTGCTTTTTAGGTTCTAATATCTGTGAGACATTTTGACTGAATAGTGTAGTTTAAACCAAATGTTTTTTTCACAAAGTGCAACAAAACTGCACTCACCAAGTTGAACAAGCACACATTTCCGTATTATTTTCATTCACATTTTCAAGTTAAAATAGCTACTTATTTTAAGTTAGAAGAACTTAAATTGAGCAAAATATCTGACCTGGATTGGGAGAAATGGCTCGTGGGCTTTTACCAAGGACAAAAGAGAAATGCTACAACTAGCAAAATCTGACGCCACTCTATTTTTGTTTACATTTTGTGAAAAGTAAAGTTGCGCCCAGTGTCTTCTTCAGAGGTTTTTGTGTTATTTCCTTCAGTGGTTCCTGGTGCAGCGCCACCACAGGTGAAGGAGGGAACTGGTTTTTCAAAGGGTTTGGCTCATTTGAAAGGGAACCAGGCCAGCTGAAAAAGTAACAAATGTTACAACTTTGTTCCTCAGTTAAATCACCTGATAGTCTGCTGGACTATCAGGTGACTGTAAAAAACATCCTTAGCTTCTTCTAAGTACTCCAGGTCAACTGTTTCTGCGTTTATATGTTTCTACCTTCTGCCTTTTAAACACCCAGCTGGTTGCAGTACAAGGTCAGAATGATCTGAAGCTGATTCTGGGATATTTTTGGGCAAAATTTGTTTCATTTGGACTTAAATAGATTTGAATTCAGCCTCTTCTTGTTGTAAGATTCCCCCTTATGATAACATTTACTTGCAAAATATTCCAGGCTCAGTGCAACAAAAACTGAATCATCAAAAATTAAAATTGCGACTTTGTTTGGACTCCATGAATTATTCAGTAGTCGTTTAATTGAACCAACCATTTCTTCCCCCTCCAGCTGGTGAAGCTATGCAGCGGGATGATCGAGGCTGGGAAGGCGTACATCAGTGCCAACAAGCTGTTTGTCAACGGCATCCGGGATCTGTCTCAGCAGTGCAAAAAGGATGAGATGGTCTCGGTGAGGTTCTGACAAGTTCACTTCCATTCCACCTGCAACATACAAAACTGTGTCTTTTATTTAGTACTTGATCTGTAAAGTGTTGTCAGTGACTGAGAAATCCCCTAATGTTTTGGGTGTTGGCCTTGGAGCTCTGTATTTATGTGAACAAATGTTATTACTAACAGATTAGTCAGTGAGAATCAGATCAGGCCTGGAAGAATTTGGCTGGACTTTCATACCGTTTTAATAGTTGAAGACAAAAAGCTCTAATAAAAGTCTCCATGGCTTCTGCTTTGTGACTAATTGTTGTTTTCCTACTAAATTCTTGTTCATGTTTTCACTTTCCATAATAAAGTAAGGAATTAATCAGGAAAAGACGTGAATCAGCTTCAGTAATAGCTATTTCCAGTAGGTTGTTAAAAAACACCTCTGTTACATTCCTCCGCTTTGACGTCTAGATCACTTTCCTCCACTTTTTGTGACAGCTTTTATTTGCTTCTTTATTTCTCAAAAGGTCAATAATGGTAGAAGTAAGAACATTTTTTGTGTGCATTTTGTATTTTTCTTTTCTGCAGGAGTGCCTGGAAAAGTGCGGGGAAAGCCTACAAGAGATCATAAACTACCACATGGTAAGTTTATAATGGACTGCTAATAAAGTATAGCAACACAATGCGAGTACTATCTGGTGCTCACAGCCACATTTTAACCAACTCCACTCACTATCAGTATCATATTCCACACAACAAACATTTAATTTTTACGTGAAAACATACCAGTTTAACAGGTGCAAAAAAGTATTTTACTTTATAAATTAATAAAAACAAATGTAATCAATGAAAGATTGTGATGGACTCTCATCTGCTTTTCCAAATAATAAAAAAAGTCAAACCACAATTTCCATTTTGAATATCATTATTGTGCAATTTGTTTCCTTTTTGGCTTTTCATACATCTAGTACTCTCTCTGTACTGTTGTAAATTACTGGTAACTAAAACATTTTTACAATGCTGTTTCAAAAAAAAAAAAAAAATCTGGTCTTGAAATTCATGTGCATTAATATCCCAGCCACTTGTGCTTTGCTTTGGCATGGAGTGCTTTATGTCGAATCTTTCAGTATTTTCTTTTGTTTGCATTCCTCAAAATGTAGCATGCCACATCGCAAGATGTTCATCCAATAGTGTTGAGAGGACACAATTTCTGATTTACTGTTATGTGTTGGTTTGCAAATCACCAAGTTATTTACTTTAGCTGTAGAGGAGTCTGTTGTGAGTGATCCAAAGTGGATGTCACACTGTAAACTTTACACAACTTGGCAGATAAGGAGGATTTGTGTAATATTTCTAAGCAAAAGCAAATTGATGACAGATAGTTTTTGCGTCTTATATTTGTGGTTATTCAGTAAAAGATTATGTAGACTATGGTGACGGTAAGTTAATGTTTTTTTGGTGTCAGCCATCTCAAAAACCTTCCAAATGTAATGCAACAAATCTGCAAACACTGCCCTTCTAGTAGCAACTCTAGCAAAGCGCAGCCCATTGCCTAGCAACCCCTGCGAAGCCCAGCCTGTTACCTAGCAACCCCAGTGAACCCCAAGCTGTCACCTACCAGCCCATGCTGAGCGTCAGGACATTTGGTCAGCTGGTTTTACTGTTGCATGCGCTTTACAACGGCTGCTGGAAAAGACAAGTGTTTTTGGATTTACCAACCAAAAACTTGCTACATTCTTGCTGGTTGTGCAGGAGTCTCTGCTTATACTTTTCAAAGATGTACGGCTGTATAATTGCGCACCTGTTTGCAGCCATTTTCATGTGTGAGTGTAAACGTTGAGTTGGGAGGCGTGGCCAGCAGCAGCTTATTTAGATTTAAAGTGACAAGAGGCCCTACAACAGCTCATTCTAAAGAAGTTCAAAATAGAAAGTACTGAGCAGACTAAAATCTCATAATGTAAGAATGATTTTGTGCAAAAAATAAATTGAGCATTTTTTTTATTTTTTTATCCATAGATCTATCCTACTCTGTTCATTTTTAACAGTGAGATTTTACAGAATCAACCATGATTTATGGCAGACAAAATTGAACTCTTTTAAAAGTTGTAACTGAGCAGCTTTGTTGTCGTGCATTTAGCTTCCTGCTCTCTGCTGAAGTCTCATGACCAGTTTGAAAATAGCAGCATGAAGGAACAACAAATTTGAGTTTCACGCAAACAAGAAAATTGACTTCGATTCGACTTTACTCTCCATAAAAGGTATTTTAAATATTAACTTAGTGGAATTGAATTTGAAAAGTTGTTGATTCTTTTTTATAGAAGCTTCTTACTGTGTTGTCAGTCCGACCTGGTAATGTTTAGGTATAATGTAGTTACAGCTAAAATAAATTAATAAATAAAGAATAAAAAAACACACACACTAAAGATTGTGATTTCAGACTGACCAATCACTGACAAAGGCGGTGTCAAATTCTGGTCAACTCTTTTTTTTTTAGTGTTTGGTTGCAGAAAATAGACTTTTTCTTGGTTTTTGCATTTTTTACTTGTTTTTAAAGATATTTTAATATTTTTATGTTTAAACATTGTACTAGTTTTTTGCATCAGCTGGTATAGCTGCTTTGATGCAATAGTTTAAGTTAACCAAGGAAAGCACCGCTTTATTGTTTTATTTTTCTTTCCACTTTTGTCTTTTTACACGAAACAGAGCATGTTCTTCACTGCTGTGTTGTTTCCCCTCCTCACTTTTAAGGCTCCTGACCTCCTTCACCTCTGTGGGTCTCTGTGGTCCTTCGAAGTCCTCTAACTTTAACCAACAGTCCTGCAAATTACCCAGCCTCAGGCTGCTTATGTATAAGCAGCCTGACATTCCTCTCTGAAGCTGCAACGATTGGGAGTCCAAATCAGCTACTCTTTTCTTTCCATTTGCTCCCAATCTATTGATGTGGAGAGAGGCCAGAGTTCTGAACAGCAATGGGAGCTTAAATTTTTCAGGTCATGTTGGCAGGTATAGATTAGATTTAGCTGCTGAACAATAGTAACCCTGCACAACTTTGACATTTTGCAGAGTGCATTACATAAACTGCATGTATGGATGTTGTAGGGATCCCATGAGCTCCTCTGTGGGTTCAAAGTCCTGCTTTAAAAGACCTAAGGGGGTTTGGAAAGTATTTTAAAAGCTTCAGTTTCATTTCAAATTTTCATTGGCTGCTGCATGACAGTAAAGTCAGTCATGAAATGTTTCTGAATGAGACTGCAGATTGTTGTAATCTTGTACACTAGACTTTGGACACTATCACTAGTTCAGAATTGCGGATTTATTAGTTTTTTTTGGGTTCAAGTCTCACCAAGTCGATGTATTTTATTGTCATGAAATGTAATGTAACTGTAATGAATATAATTCTTGGAGCAAGTTGTTGCCACTTACAGATGTCCCCCGTTTTCACTTTTTTATTGCTCTTAAATGTTTAAATTCTTCAAACTTCAGAAAAAGATGCAAAAAGCAAAATTTCAAACTATGGTTATATTTATTAAGAAACAAGAAATAATTCACACCAAGCAGAAATTGAAGAAATCTGTAAGGAGACAAATATCTTTTGACAGCACTCAAAAATTAGAATATGTCTAATAATTTCAATTACGCTGAAGGAAACCAACTATTATTTGTGACATTTAAAGCATATATTGCCAACCTTATTGGTTTAATTGTGACATATGAACATGATAATACGCGAAACTGGAAGTTAGAGGCTTAATATCCAGAGCGACACAAGAAAAAAGTCATTATTTTAATCTAAGCAGTTTGCACAGTTTCAATCTCTGCTGCATATGAGGAAATTGGAGCAACTTGCCAAGAAAAAGTCCTGCAGACAAGCTCCTGTAAAAACACAAACTGGTGTGAACCTTTAGGTGGAGAAGATATTTTTTGGGGGGTGGAGAGTGGTAAATGCATGGTCAGCAGTCAGTGGAGGGTACTGTTTCTCTGCGACACTGGTGATATTTCTTCTTTTTAACCACATTTTTGACCACAAGAACAAGAACTTTTGCATCTGAACCAGTAAAAATATACATCAAACTGGTGCAAAAGTCTTTCTAGCATGCCAAAAATATAAATGGTGATGTCGAATTTGCATGTACAGCCCTCAAAATGTAATATTTTTACAAAAATAACATCCCAGGAGTTCTTCTCTCAATAATATTGCATTAACAATTGAGGTTTGGCACAATATGAGGCTCTACAAAACCGTACCCTTGAAATAAATCTTAACTCAAGAGAATGAAGGGATGAGTTGGGCTTGGGCCACATGAGTGGTCTTATTATTGAGCTAACCAAACAATAATTATTTTCAGATCATTTGTGTGAGCTTTGTAACCACAAACAAGAGTTTTATGCCACTGCTGTGATGACCACTACATAAAATCTGCTTTTATATACCAGTTTTTAACCTATATTTTTCCCAGAACCCTTTTATCCACCAAAGTTGTTTCATTTTCATCTCAACTCCAGAGTCCAAAACCAGGCTTTTTACATAGATTAAGTACTCAGACTGTGAGCAGTGAGGGGATGTTGCATTGAACTAGGAACACAGATCTCCACCAACCACCACAGCGGAGTCCAGAATACCATTGAAATCTGCAAAATGCAGCCAAAACAGCCAAACTGCAGTTATGGTTTGAAAGCCACATAGTTCACTAACAAAGCTGTGTGGAAATTTGTAGCTAGATTGAATTATAATTGAACTGCACTGAGACAACTCCTGACTATTTATGGGAGACAGTGGATCAGGAAAATAAACTCGCTATAAAAAGATATAATTGAAGAAACTTACATTGTGGTTAAGCACTGAAGCTGAATTAAAATCACTTGTAGCTCTGAAGAGAGCCAAGATGTGGCTTTTAGGAACATTAGCCACACACACATGCACACACACACCCACACACACACACACACAAAATGATCACTTAAAAGAACTAAAGCAAAAATCCACCACAGAAAATTAAATAATTTGTTAAACACTGACAAAATCAATGTCTCATTTCACATTTCAACCAAAATTCCTTCAAATGACACCATATACCGCTTTCTGTTGGTCAGCAGACAAGTTATTGTTCTGTTGTTGTGGCTCATACATGAACGGCTGCATCCCCAACATTTCCTGACAATAGCATGATCTCTTCATCCTTGTGATATTGTGAACTAATAAAATATTAATACCTGCTCATTTATCTTGGTCAAGGGAAGCCATTACTCTTTTCTCTTTACTTCTTAACTTATGTGTGATACACTGTCCCTCTTTTGTATTAACTTTTTTATGCATTCTGCTGATTTTGTATTTGTTTTCTCGTCTCTTTTCCCCCTCAAAACCAATACACTAACGGTTCAACAAGTCATAAAATCATATTCTTCACACAATCACACTGAAAAGAGTTAGATAAGTGGTGAGATAAGGCCCTTAAGAAGAACCTTTCTGTTTAACCAAGAGATTCCTGCATTACTTCCATGACTAAGAACAATGCGTTAAAGTTTTTCTTGAGGCTATCCAGTGTCTTCTTTTATTGAACAAGTAGAAGTGTCGTTTGATTTCCTGGCACTCCGTAAGTTTATAATATGGGGGCTTTGAAATTTTAATGTTAAAAAATGCTTTTTTTTTTGTTTTCACTGCTTCCCACCTCGTATGAATTGTAGATGTTTGGTTTCCATCCGTCTGTCAGTGATTCTGTCAGGCCGACAGATCTTCTGTTTTGTCTGGTTCGGTGTGTGCGGCTTGGCCTGGGATCAGCTGGCTTCTTCCACCGTTGGCTCAGCTGGGCTTTCAGCCTCTCGTTTTTCCCTCTTCTTCCCCTCAAATCTATCAGAGCTGACAGTCTTAGTGGACAATAATATAATTCATCAAAGGTTTTCTTTGTTTCTTTGATGTAAAGTAGAACAGGGAGGGTGCATGCGAGTGCAGCATGACGAGGGGATTCCCTCGAGACGAATCAGCAATGTGGAGGAACATTTTTGCCCTCTTCTACATGCCCGTTTTTCAGTCAGAGAGCGCAGCATCCGTATTTAACTCTGTTGCACTCCAGCTGCACCTCAATGAATAAGAAATGATGATGGTTATATCTGCCACCGGAGAAGGATTTCCCTCTTTGTGCACGCTCTGCTGCCCTTTTGCAGCACACTCTCAAGAATATTAAATGGCAGTGTGCGCATGGGAGCTCTGAGTGCCAGCCATGCTTGTCGCACCCACGTTTAAATGGCTCTAAAACCCTGGGAAGATAAACAAAAAGCGCATATGGTTGAGCATAAACGTGCAAAGACATCAGCACTGATCTATGAGAAGTGCTAAAGAGTCTTGGCCTATGCTTGCCTCAATTTCCTGGTGGCTGTTGCCAGTCCAGCACTATGCTCCAGGACAAACACGCTCTGTTGGGGTGTTGGTGGAGAGCAAGCCCAGTCTAGCTCCTTCCTCCTCCAGAGAGTTTTTCGTTCGCATGGACAGAAGAAACGGTGTGACCTGAGCAACAGTCAAGGTTCGTACACAGTTAATGCCTTGATTTACAGTCACATTGTCTACATGATAAATAACTGAATTTTATTAAATATGTTTTTTAGTACTGATTTTTAGATAAAAGAGGCACATAATAGTTTTGTTGTCAAGACTACCTAACACAAGAGTCAAGACTAAGATCTCCAGTGGGTCAAGAGATTTTCAAGACCTAAAGTCTAATACATGGTACAAGATTAAAGTGGATGCAAAGGTTCAAATACCCATGTCAATAAAATATACCTCTTCTCACCTTTGGTATGTTGGGACACAACCAAGAAAATAATCCTCTTGGTACAATTGTTCTTGGTTGTGAACAATTGCAACACTCTGGGTCAGAAACAACCAATAAGAGCTAGGAGAAAGCTTAGCGCTGTAAGTCATGCTTGTGTATGCACTGTTAAATGTCCTAATGGTGGGGAAACAACTCAACATTACAGGAAAACTATTTACACTGTGTTAATGGTGGGCATGCTAATTAGCCTGAGCATTCACTGCAGGCTTTGGTGTGGGAAACTAGCTGTAGCCTAGCAGAGAGCAAGGGGGAGGGTGTGAGCAGCGCGTACACAATCATGGTTGGTTGTTTCTGATCTGGTGGTGTGTTTCTGAAGATGGTAGTAGAACCACAGGGAGAAGGCAGAGCAGCTAAATTTTTTCCAGATTATTTACCTTTTGCCACAACAAAGTCACAGTTTTAATAATTGTTACTTAAAAAAAATTGTTTATAAAAGTTACGTACTGCAGCTTTAAATCCTAAGCTCTATAATTGTCGGAGATCTCTGGAAATATTTTGTAACCTTTATTTTTAATCAATCTTACTTTGAGCTTGATTAATTATAGATTTAGGTTTGGCTCTTTCACATAATGAGGTTAGACTGACTCTAAAATTCAAATAAAGACTTCCACATGAGCCGTCATCACTTATTCTTGAAAAACATGGATGTGCAAAGAAAATCCTCATCATTCATTCTTGAATTTCCTTTTAAAAACAATCTTATCTCTTACTAACAATGTAATTGTTGATAAGACATATATCATAATAACTGGGCTTTTCGATCTATAAAGTCAATCATGGCTGCTCAGCACTTTTCCTTGATCTGGGGACTTTTCTATTCATGTCCCATATTTTTCTTTTAATCCATTATCTGGGAGCAAAGATATGATTCTCTTATTTGTTGACAAAACAGTTTGATGGATAAAAAAACACATTTCTCTAAACCTGCCAGATTTCAAAAGAACCTGACAGGCAGGGTGTCTGCCCATCCTTAAAAAGTCTTAACTTTTAGATGTGCCTCTGCTAATTACAACCTCACCTGAGTAGAATAATTAGGTTATTAAGTCTCTGGAGAACTTATCTACACAAGAAAGAGGTAATTAAGCCATTTCATTCCAGTGTTTTGTACCTGTGGCCCTTGAGGACTGGAGTTTGACACCCCTTCTGTGAAGGCAACTTGTTTTCTCTCCATCCTGTGAAAGTTTGGTGACAGTTGCCACAAAGCAGTCTAAGAATGCAACAAGCTGCACATTTAGCATAGTCTTTTAACACACAAACACCATAGACTGTGGAATGCTGGGTTAGCCGTCAGCTTTTAGTGTGTGGCTAACATAGTGCCACCATCTACCTCAGACCTGCCAAGTCCGTGCTCAAACTAACCTGATGCTGTGCTGTGGTGTTTATTGCTGCTGCCCCGCTTGTTTTGCTTTCAGTCACCATGCATTGGGTGGTTTGCATCGGCACCTCCAAGCCATATTTCTTTTTAAAGAGTCTGTTAAACCACATTTTTGGTAACGGGCCCATTCTAGTGCTAAGGAATGTAGTTGGAATCTACAATCTCAATGCTGAATACTTATTTTAATCCAGTTGTTTTACAGGGCAGTAAAAGGCATTCTTAAAGCCAAAACCATCACAAAAATGACACCCTGGGTGGTTTCTGGAAATCTACTAAAACTCACCACTTCCATATTGTATGTAGAGTTTAATTAAATCTGTCCTGAAGGTTGAGGCTGGAGCAGTATAGCTGCTCATGTGTGGATGACAACATGTAGGTTTGGGCCGGATCTTCTGTTCTGCATTGGATGTGACTGCTGGGCGACATTGAACCAAAAGCCTCTCCTCCTCCCCTCCCTCTCTGCCTGAATGACCTATTTAACAGCAGCAGCAGCAGACGATGCATTCAAGGGGCGCAGGAGACGTTGAAAGGGGCCTGAACTTAAATCCGAACGCAGCCTGTTATTGTATTAGAGTAGTTAAATTAGAGCAGCATTCCCCCATCCATTGGTTTCTTCAGGCAGTCTTGATCAATTATGAGTCACTTGTATGCATCATGTCGAACCAAATGGAAAAGATGTTCTTTGGCGCCCCCTGTTGGAGAAAACATACAGAAGTGGTCTCCCGTCAAAGTGATTAAATCAGAAATACTTTTGTGCTTTACTCTTCAGATAGATTTAAGATAAACCAATTTAACAATCCATTAGTTTTGTTTGATGCAAATGGTAATCAGTCTCCACAATTCTTTAACAAGTGACTAAAACTTATTGTGTTTTTTGTTCTTTCAGATACTGTTTGATCAAGCCCAGCGTTCTGTGAAGCAGCAGCTGCACAACTTTGTGAAAGAGTGAGAAAATCAGCAAACATTTTAAAACCTACCCTAAGTTTTCTTTCACTTCACATTAATACACTACTTTTGGTTGGTTTAAAATATAAAATTGTAATAAAATGTATCGAAATTTGTATTTTAGCTTGATAAAATGCAAAGAAGTTTAAGGATATAAATACTTTTTCAAGGCACATGTCTTTTTTTACTCTGAAACCACCGGCTTTACTGTGCTTAAAATACAAATCTGGGAACAGCTTATGCATCAGAAACATCTGAACTGATCAGCAATGACTTAAAATACCCAAAATTTAGAATTTTAGGATAAAGTTTAGTGTGAAGTGTGAAGGAAGTGTCTGGTTTTATCTGTATTTTTTGTGTCTATTTTTGACAGGGATGTTCGGAAATTCAAGGAGACCAAGAAGAACTTCGACCGGGTGCGGGAGGATATGGAAATAGCGCAGGTAAAGAACGCTCAGGCGCCCAGGAACAAGCCGCATGAGGTTGAAGAAGCCACCAGCGCGCTCAGCATCACCCGAAAGTGCTTCCGACACCTTGCTCTGGACTACGTCCTGCAGGTTAGAAAAATGAGCAGTGCAGACACTCAGACACTTGGATGAAAATCGACCAGTTACATCAACAAAGAATATAGTTTAGTCTGTTTGCCAGCAGCAACAACTGTACTTCCCTTCAGTTGTTTGTTTCATTTTATTTTAACCCCAGAAATGACAGCCGGCGGAGCATAAAGGAGACTGATTCAGAATGGTCCCACGGGTTGTTCTGTTCATGTTTTTCTTCTTCAGTTTGTCTCCTGGCGTCCTTCTCATGCAGCTCTTAGACATCTGACCCTTTTGAGCCCCTCATTTAATGTGTCTCTATGCAGAGAAGGTCAAAGCTGCAGGGGATTTCATTGAACATCTAAGTGACAGATTAAATGTAGCACAAAATATCTGTTAGGTTTGCATCGGTACGACATGCAGTGTAAAGCTTTTAACTCTGGAAATCCCCCTGGGGCTGTGTTCGCCGCCGCAGTGTGAAGGGGAAAAAAGTCAATGTGGACATGTGCAAGAGGGCACATTGAGGATTGTCTTTGTCAAAGTTAACTCCAGTCAGGCGTTTTGGTGTTCCTGCACTTTTTGAAAAAGGAGACAAAGGGCTTCCACTAGAGGGAGTTATCTCAGTAGCTGGATTTCACTAATGTCTTTTGTTTTCCTCTGCAGATTAACGTCCTTCAGGCAAAGAAGAAGTTTGAGATCTTAGATGCGGTACGTCAGAAGAAATCTGCAGACACACACACTTATGATCTGAGACTTCAAGCTGACCTCTAATGTTTTCCCATGCAGATGCTGTCCTTCATGAATGCCCAGTTCTCGTTGTTCCAGCAGGGCTACAACCTCCTTGATGAGCTCGATCCGTACATGAAGAAACTTGCTGCTGAGGTGAGCAAAGTTAATGCGAGTCCCAAGCCTCTGTGCCTTCACGGATGCCAACAGGGGGCAGTCGGTTTTTCCATGATTCCTACTCATTAAGGGAAAGTCTGCAATTAGATATTTTCCAGTTCTCGATAAGTATGCCTAAAAATATATCCTGTTATCTAAATGTTGCATCCTTCCAACAATCTGTCAATCCATTTGTTGGTCTTTCCTTTATCCCAATCTGGATTTTGAAGAGTCCCATTTTTAAGCTGCACTATTGAAATAACCTGCATAAGTGCATGGTGACATTTAAACCTTAAAATGTGCTTAAACACACTGGGAACACTAATATTTTGACTCTGGAAATGTAAGTAGCTTTAACTTTGAAATGTGTAAGAACAGATTCTTTATATTTAAACATGAGAATTAAGCTGGAGAATATTGTTTTTTGTTTTTCGTTTTGTCTCTATGCCCGCAAGCTTCTTGCATACAGTTGTTCTCATAACTAGAAGAATTTTAAAAAAATTCTGAGAATATCAATGACTTTTTATTTCCACCCATAGTAAGTGGTTAGGGGAAGACAGGCATGAACAAATAATTCTGTTTTCTCATTTTAAATGATAATGTGTCAAACTTGCATTTGAGATTTTCCCAAATTGGCTCAATGACACAAAGTTTAGGACACACATCTTCTCCAAACATAACATTTATAGCTGTGACTGCAAAGTTAGATTTAGGTTTCTTCACTCCAAATGATTTTGTTCAAGAGCTTTTGATGTTTGTTTCTGTGCTCTTTGGTTTAATCATAGCTTTATCTGGGGAATCAACCATGGAGCCCCTATTTCTTAAAGTGGGATGTACGTTGTGTTCACATTTGCCATTTTGAACTGACTTTCAGCTCGATCAGCTGGTCATTGATTCTGCCATGGAAAAGAGGGAAATGGAGCATAAACATGCAACTATTCAGCAAAAGGTGAGTTCCTGTTTCATCCTGTTTTCCTCTTGAATATTTGAATAGGTCTGTGTTGAAAATAATAAATTGCCTTTAGTTAATTGTCCTTATCAACTGCCTACAGAATTTCATGCTATGCTGATGATGGAAGCCTGTTTGTACCCAGTATTTTAATCTTTGCATGTCTTCTGTGTGTTGTGATGTTTCTGCCACAGGTTTGTATCTTTAAATAGGTGGACAGGTTGCTGCTGAGCTCCTCCTTTTGAGTTTCAGTTGTGACTTGTTCCTTAGCATCTGTTGTGACCGGGAAGGGATTAGACCTGTGCCGCTGGGAGGTGTTTAATTAATCTGCCAAACAAAGTACGCCACATTGATTTAAGCTTCAAATCAGGTGGAACTAAGTGTTTTAGGACCTTTTAATCCTACTGTTGTCGTCTGTAGATGGTTGGCAACTGTCAGCACATATGTGTGCCGATCCATAAGCCAGATCTTCAAAGCACTTTTAGTCTTGTAAGCTACTGACTGCAAAGTTTATTTATATTTTGGTAAAGGTGACTCTATAATAGCACTGACAAACCCAGACTGGGTTGAATTAGAAATGACATTAACTCGGAGGGTAATTACAAATTGTTTAAATTTTTCGTGGACCGTTTCTTCTATTTGGGTATGATTTAGGAAGATAATTAGTTTTCAGTGCTGGTGTTGCTGTGAATGTTTTTTTTTTTTTTTGATAGTGCCAATTAATAGCCACCAGAATAATAGGGACACAGAGTTACTTCTTGCCAATTGGTGCACCATTTATGATGTTGTCAGGTCTCAGGAAGACATTGTCAGACATCAGACTAAGCAGCTTTCAATATCAGACTGAAGACCTACTACAAACTTTGAACTCCATCAGTCCAAACCCCATCAGACCGAACTCCATCAAGACAAACCATTTTAAACAGAACCCTGTCAGACCAAACCTTATCAGTTCAAACTGCCTCAAACCAAACCCCATCAGACCAAACTTCATCAAGCTAAACTGCCTAAAACTGAACTCCATTAGTCCATCCCCATCAGACCAAACTACCTAAAACCAAATCCCACCACTTCGAACCTCATAAATTTTCAGTCCATAATCATCTGATCAAACTCCATAAGACCAAACTACCTAAAACCAAACCTATTGAGTCTGACCCTCGCAAGTCCAAATCCCACTTGTCTGAACCTCATAAATCCAAACCCTTTCAGTCCATCCCCAACAGACCGAACTTCTTCAGACCAAACCACCTAAAACCAAACCCCAACAGTCCAAACCTCATCAGTCTGAACCTTACAAGTCTAAGCCCCATCAGTCCAACCTGCCTCAGACCAAACATTAGACCTGAAAAGGTACTATATTGTGTCTAATGCTAACCAGACTCCTTTGGGCCTAATATCCTCAAGTAAAAGGGCATCAAAACAAACACCAAACCCAAGGAAAATGTCTCCTGTAGCACAGCCATGAAAGTTGAAAGCAGTACCAATGTTTTATGTTGTATGTTATAATATAAAATGTAAAATATCAATGCCATTGCGTTGAAAATACTGCACTTGACCTTCCATTACCATGCCTTTAGTGGGTGATCAATAAATGATGTTCATGTCGACTCTATATTAGCCACAGCATTTATTTTGCATTCTAGCAGAGACCAATGTATTGAATAAGGATGTAAATAGTTTCTTTAGCAATACCAAAACCAGGTGGTTTCAGAAAAAGTTCTAGCAGAAATGAATTGAATCTATAAAGGAAGTCCTCGTTGTCTGGCATCTCCATCTTTAATAATGCACAAAGTGTTATTTTCGGCAGGCCGATGTCTGTTGGATGTACACCCCAGGATCAGTGGCCATCTGGCAGACAGCTCTGCTGTGTTCCCCCTCCAGGCGTTGTAGTCTCTGATATGGAGAGATCCAGTGGGAAGGGTTGGGGTTCAGATGTGTAGCCAGTTATTGATGCATTTCTGTCTGAGCTGTTGGGCACTTCACCAGCACCCTTCACTTGGGGACATGTGGTGTGAAATAGGTAAACTTTGAATGAAGATGTTATTGAATCTGATGGGTGATGTTTTCTGCTGCTGAAGCGTGACTGGGGCTTGGTAATGAGGATAATAACCTGACAGATTATCCCATTATCCCAGTTTAAACCATTCTTCTGCTGCTGGACACTAATTCTCTGTTATCTTTTCTGTCTCTTCCATCTCCCTAATGGCACCATGTTCATCACCTCAGACCCTCATGCAGGTGAGTAGGCCTCCTTCTGTTTTTCTGTCTGGATTTTGCTGGGTTGTCACTGGAAACTTTGGTTTAGCTCATGCAGACTTGTGTCTTAACTTGGAGTCTGCAAACATTTACTGCTTACTCTGTGCTTTATCAAGCTGTATTTGAACTTAGAAGCTTTGAGGGCAGGCTAAAGTGGGTCCTGAATAATTTACAATGCACAATCAGAAACCAAACTTAGTTTGAGTGGCCTACATAGAGTCAGAAAGTTAGATCTGCCAATTCAAAGAGCAAATGTAACCAAGGAGGAGCTCAAAATGAATTATTCTTATATGGATGTTCATTTAGTGACAGACAGAAATAGTTCTTAGAAGGACTTTTTTTTCATGTTTTATACTTTCATCCCAGTAAGACCTGAGTAAACCTACAAAGGAGAAAGAGCATTAAGAAATAAGGAAAGCAGAAAGTAAGATTAAGCTTTAAAACAAAAGATTGTTACTGCTGCTCGGTAGGCACGGAGAGAAGCAAAAGGTCCCAAATGTCAGAACCATTTATTTTTAATCTGTGCTTTAATGGAAAAGTCGTGTTGGAGAGCATCATTGCTTCTGCTACCTGCTGCTCCTGCACATCCTGGGTTTATTTTTACTGCCTGAAGCTGCATGCTGATGTTGGGATGAAATAATGACTGAATATTTTAGCTTTTATGTTGTGTCCTTTGTTTTATTTATTCATTACCTAGGACAACTTAGTTGTAGTATTGAGTACAAAACTGTCACCGTTGATGTAAAACTGTGAAACGGAAATGTGGCAACTTTGAAAATCTTCTAAATGATCTGATTTTTTTATGCTTGTGTTTTATTGGCTTTAAAATGAGTTTGGTTTAAATGAAAATGGAGGAAATGAGGATGCTTTATCTGCCAAGTTCACATATTATGACCCGGTTCCCTTTCACAAGAACCCGAGGCATTTGTAAATTTCCCATTAAATGTTGCATTCATCCATTTAAACACCCAAACATTTATCCATTTCCATCTCTTTTCCCTGTGTCTCCTGTAAATTTATGGAGCACTCATGTATTTAAACTTTTAAAATATGTCAAAATTTGATTGAAGACTCTTGAAATTTGAGCCTGGATGAGTAAAATTGATAGATCCTTTATTGTCCCTCAATGGGGAATTTCTGTACAACATAAATGCACAATATAAACTAAATTAAAACATAATATCAAACAAAATAAAATATTTGATTCCCTGCCTGGTGACATTTGTCGCATGTCTTCCCTCTCTCTCATTACCACCTTCCTGTCTGAGCACTTTCAAATAAAGGCCACTAGAGCCAACAAAACCTTGAAAAAAATTCTTGGAATAATTGTTGTATTTGGGTGATCATTTAGCCTAATTTACTTGGAAAGCCATATCACATAGTTGTCAGGTTTGGTTAAGTTTTGATAAATTCTTTGATTACCTTTAAATTACACGACAGACATGTAAATTAAGTACATAAGCAAAAGCACAGTATCCATTATCTCAACTCAGCACAACTCCAAAAGTAGTTGTGTGAAAGATGAGGGAAAATAGAGAGCTGAAACTATTCCCAGTAGGATGTGGGAATCAATGATTTCCTAAATCTGAAGCTTAAAATCCAGGGAAATCTGTTCTGATGAAAGTTGCACTTGTTCTTTAGGCACGTAAAGAAGATGCCAGTAATCCATTTACGTCTAAGGTCTTTCATACAATCTCATTTTCCAATTTAAGTATTAACCTAAGCTTGTTGATTTTGACTTACGGTACTTTTGCATCATGATTTGAAGGTTGTGGATGTGTTCATGATCAATAGGGGATCTGATATTGCATATTTTAGTTGAGGAGCAGATGAACAGTGACACATGAAATCTGCAGTGATAATGAGGCCCAGGGTGATCCTGCAGGTGAGTCACACATGTTGCCAACTGGGCAGCATGAGGTGTTCCAGGCCGGCAGCTTGGTCTGTGGGCTGGCAGGAGCAGCAGGTGGATGACGCATCGCAGCACGTTTCACTGCATCGTTCCATGTTCCTGCTTGTTCCCACCTGCTACTCAACAATTTTACTTGTTTTGCCCGTAATGTTCAGAAGTCTCCTGCTTGTTTAATAATTCACTCGTGCTCTTTTTGGTCTATGTGACGTTGGGCCGTTAAAAATAGATGATCTTTGTTGTAGAAGTAGAGAGTTTTCAGAGCAGCACAGCAGTGCATTTTCTGCTTCTGATTCCCTGCTCTTCATTTAAGACAGTGAAGGTAAGTTGTTTGTTTTTTACGTGATCTGTTGGAGTTTGAAGCAAGCAGAGTCTCTGTTAAATCTAGCTTGCTGAGGTTTTTGTTTGGTAGTCTTGGCTGCCCTCCAGGGTGGATTCCTGCTGGGTCACCATGGGGATGAACATCTAACCTTCAGCAAGAGAGGCGCACTGAAACAGCTGCAACTAATGCAAACCAAGCAGATCTACTACTAGTTTCTGGGTCAAGAGCAGCTGAAGTGTTGCAGTGTAAATTAAAATGTTTGCGGTCATGGATACAGTGGCAGCTGTATGGTAATTAGATGTAATCCCAAGGCTCAGGCTGCAGTGCGCAGGGTCAGAACGTGAGTGTTGGAAATACTCTCCAGAGTTCGGTAGCTTAGAGGTCCTACAGTTAGAAAGTGGGGAAAGACATGATCCTACTCTCAGACTTCGGCTCCACAGACTCTGGTTTATAGTTGTGGAGGTTTTTGAAGATTTTCCATGCTGCTGAAACATATCCAGTGTTTAAAAATGAAGATATTTTGTCGGTGGAATCGCATCTTGGTAGGTTGACTTGTATTTCTAAACATTTTCATGTTTCTAGAAGACATTTGATAGTATTCTATGAATTATTTGGCTTTTTTTAAATTCATATTTATTTGATTCCCTGCTGTTAGTTCAGATTAAACTGAATTTTTTCACTGAAATATTGTTCTTGATTTTTCTTTCACCTTCTGTACAAAAATGTTTTGCTGGAAAGAAACAGGAGGTCGTGGGAAATAAAAACAAGAGAACTCTGAGCCAGATGGGCATAATACGGTACTTTGCCTGAGAGGTTTATACATCTTTAACTTTATCTCATTGCCACATCAAGCCATTAACATCAGTTTTGTTTAGGATTTTATATGTGACAGACCAGCTTTAATTAGTGCATTACCGTGTACCAGAAAGTTTTTAAATTTCTTGATAAGTACAGATCTGAAAAGTGTAATGTCTATTTCACCACACTTTGGAGAAAAATAAAAAATTAACAAGTCACTTTCTCTTTGTAGATGTTCTTGTCAAAAGTCACAATTTGCATATATAAAAAATCTCAGTAAATGTTTTTCTACTGCATATCTGCCTTTTATGATTTTACAACCATAATTTAGACCTCTTAAACCTTTTAGGACTTTCCATATCCTTCATAAGTGTATAGCTCAGTGTTGTGGTGCCAGCAGAGGAAATGGGCAATTTTTACAGCAATCTTGAATCAGATAGTTGGGATCAGGCTTACTCATCTGCTAAATTATATCATGCTGCCTGTATGAACACAGAAAAAAAAAACATCTTTCTTTTTACACATGATTACAAAGTTTAAAATGACTCAGTTTATCTAATGTGTATAATGCTCAGCACACAGTGAAAGCTGCTGGTATTCTAGAGGAATCCACCTGCAGCCTCTTTGCAGGGTTTTCTGTCCTTTGTTGAGCATTTAACTTCCTTTAACATCCAGAATTAAAATCCTTTCCCTTCTGCAGGATTTTTCATATGACGACTCGAAGGTGGAGTTCAACGTGGATGCCCCTAGTGGCGTGGTGATGGAGGGCTACTTGTTCAAAAGGGCTAGTAATGCCTTCAAGACCTGGAACAGGTAACGGCCATGGCAAATCATTTATTCAACAAGTCAAATATTTACAATCATTCAAATGGCTTAATTTATTGCTTTTCCTCTCTGCTTCTGTTACAGACGGTGGTTCTCCATACAGAACAATCAACTGGTCTATCAGAAGAAGTTGAAGGCAAGTTCATTTATCTTTAAACTATAAGCTTAAGATAAAAGCAGTAATATATTTTGATATTGCAGTGATCTTTTCTGAAATCTCTGTGTTTGATGTCAAGGAGATAAGTGAAAAATATTTCTGCAGAAAGATTTGAGATACTAGCAGATATCTGTTGACACTGGATCCCAGTAGAGCTGTTGCTCTCTTACAACTCATTTCAATAGATGGAGAACTTGTAGAGATTTCCTTTTGCAGGAAGCATTTCAGGGATAGAAAAGCTGCTCTCCTCTGCTGTTACTGTTTCATGTTAAGAAATATAACAAGTCATTTTGTGTGAACAGGATGTTTTGACGGTGGTAGTGGAAGACCTCCGATTGTGTTCTGTTAAACCATATGAAGATATCGAGAGGAGGTTCTGCTTCGAGGTCGTCTCCCCGTTCAAGTAAGGAATACTTGAAAGGGGTATGCTAGGATTTGTTTTGGGGAAGGACCATCAAGAAAAAAAATTCCCTAGATTATGGTTCATTGTGGCATTTCTGTAAACATATATTTTTGCTTTCTCGTGACCTGTTTATTTCTGGGGAAATCCTTATAATAAAAATAAATTAAGGCCTTCAAATGGCTTAAATTCATAAAAAAATGCAAGTTGGCCTTAAATTTGTTAACAACAGGTCTTACATTTTGTCATGGCAGTACTATTTAATTAAGTTATTTTCTCGTGAGACTCTTTGAATCGCACCCAAACATCTTCAGTGTATTCTGTGATTAGATGCGGTTGAAGCTCCCAGCAACTAGCTGTTAGCATATTCTTGCTAGCTAGCTTTCTTGCCTCTATCAAGAGATTGTAATGCAGCAAGTTCCCCCAACCATCCCATACATTTCTAGTTTTTTGGCCTTAAATTTCATTCAAGTTGGTTTTAAGAACTTAATCAAGGTTTTAAATTTGACTTGCTGAAACCTGCAAATACTTTCTCTTAGTCATCTAAGAGAACATCTAACAACCCAACCAACAATGAAATCATCCAGCAAAATCAAACAGACCAACCATCTAAGAATCCAACCACCCAACAGATTAACCCATGAACAGCTATCTATCCAATATATCTAACTAAATAAACATCCACATACTGCTCCTACAATCTACTCAACCAACCATATAGCACCCAACAGAAAAGCCAATATATCAACTAGTCATCTAGCAATCCAACCAAGCAATAAATAGTCCAACTAGTCCTAATACTCCTACAACCCATCAACCATCAAATTTCAACACACCAACCAATACACATTCAAAACAGACCAATCAATTTGTGTTGCAGGAGCTGCATGCTTCAGGCTGAGTCTGAGAAACTAAGACAGGCTTGGATTCAGGCGGTTCAAGCCAGCATTGCTTCAGCGTACAGAGAGAGCCCGGACACTTTCTACATAGAGGTGAGTCATCACTTGGTCATGAATAACTTGAGGGCAACGTTTACAAGTTGTTTATAAGATTTCACCACATGTTTATGTTTCAGGGCTGTTAAACACATGACTCTAATTATTGTAATTGGATACAGTTTTACTCAGGTTTTCCTTTTCGTTCTGTTTTAAATGTAACAGTTTCCAGGTCACTTTTGGGGTGCGTCTGAAATTCGACATATTTTGCCGACCTGATGGATTTTTATATCTAATTTCAGCATCTGGACAGAACTGCCTCTCCGTCCACCAGCAGCATCGATTCAGCCAGCGAGCCGCGGGAGCGCAGCGCCCGGGGTGAGACCATCCTGCAGCGCATCCAGAGCCTGGCGGGGAACGAGCAGTGCTGCGACTGCGGTCAGGCCGACCCGCGCTGGGCCTCCATCAACCTGGGCATCCTGCTGTGCATCGAGTGCTCCGGCATCCACAGGTGGGAAACAGAAGAACACGTGAGCAATAGCTAACCAAAACTGACCCAAAATATTCACTTAGCCATAGACCTGCTGAAGGAAGTTTTCCAGTGTTTTTCTGGAAAATTAAGGAATTCGATTTTAGGGTTTTTTATTAGATTTGGATGATTTGGAACATCGAAAGAAGAAAGTTAGAGAATGGGGAGGGGGGCAAGCATTAGCTTAAAACATCCGTCCGTCCATCCATCCATCCATCCATCCATCCATCCATCCATCCAACTGTTCATACATCATCGATTCATCCATCCAATTGTCCGTCCATCCATCATAGTCAATGTTGGATTTGTACTTCGAAAGTATGAGAACTTTCAGATTTGTCTCTGAAAGATGTAAATTCAAATACAAATTTGTAGGAATCCTATCCTAAAGAAAGTATAAATATAATTTAAAAGTGATTGCCTTCAATACTTGGAAGGTAAATAAAAAAAATGGCACATCCTAAAAATAAAAAAGACAAAAAAAAAAAAAATCCTCACAAAATTTGAAATGCAGCTGTTTTTGTTCACCAGACTAGAAAAATATACAAAACAGTTTGTGTCCAATTGTAAGCAATTGGAAACATAGTTAGGGTTCAGGAAACATAATAAAAGCCATACAAGTATTTAGAAAAACCAAGGTTATTATATCACAGGATTACCCTGAAAGCATATCCTCATGTGCTGATTTTAACAGAGTAGCATGGCTGCAAAAAGCAAATGTATGCACCCTAAATCAGCTTGTTTTTTTTGTTTTTTTTACAAAGAGAAAAGACCTTTTATTACATTAATTCAGTGTCAGAATTAAAAAAACAGAAACAATCTGCAGGATTTGCATGTTTTCCTTTGAAGTATACCCTGTTTCTTTTTACTCCCACCTGTTGAATATGCATGCTCCCTCTCCAGGCTCGTCCTCTCACAGTTGGGATCAGACCTGCTCTTTTGTCACAATACAGTTTTCTTTCTAGCATACCACTGTTGCCCGGATACTAGACAGTAATTTGCATCACATTAGGCGCCTGGAATAACCGAATATGTGACTGATCTGTTTACCTTCCTTCCTCCCCATCCACACAGAAGAGGAATAACGGCTGCATTTCTTTCCTTGAATCAACGACCATCTCTTGCTTCAACTTAGCATATTATGACGTTGAAATGTTTTTATTCCAGGAGTCTTGGGGTCCACTGTTCAAAAGTCCGTTCCTTGACGCTTGACTCATGGGAACCAGAGTTATTAAAGGTATGGTTAATTCTTTGAGTACTTTGACATTTTGTGTTCTTACAGATTATCAACAATATTTACTTTATTTCCTTGCAGCTGATGTGTGAGCTTGGAAACAGCGTCATCAACCACATATATGAAGGTTCATACCAAGAACAGGGTCTGAAGAAACCATTACCATCCAGCTCAAGGTAAAGATGTGTAAAAATGCATCAAGCTTATATTTGAAATATTATTTCTGAGGCAGTAAAATGAGTTGAAACCTGTTTTGGTGCAGGCAGGAAAAAGAAGCATGGATTAGAGCGAAGTATGTGGAGAAGAAATTCCTGAAGAAGCTGGGCTCCACTGAGGTCCTCGTCAATGGGGAGAGGAAGTCGGAGAGGCACTGGAGTGTGAAGAAATGCCGGAGACACAACAGCGCCACCACTGTTCCCAAAACACAAAGAAGATACAGACAAGAGCCTGGCAGCACCTCCCCTTCTGCTCTCTCAATTGGCAAGTCCAATAATCCAGTTGTTTTTATTTTTAATCATTACAGAATTTAGAAACATTGACGCAGTCTCTGTAAAAGGAAATTACACCCTTCATCAGCTCTGGAGTCTTATTGTAAGGACATAGTAACAATTATGTAGTTTTTCCTCAAGTGTCATTGTTTTGGCTTCAACTGATTCAAATTGTGTAAAAGAAAAACTCTCCTATTAAACACTTTTTCTATCCAACTATTAGTCCAAAAAATCAATTGATTGACCTTTCTCTGTATTGATGTTAAGTTGAGCAAAAAGGGCCGAGCTCTTAACATGTTGATGTTAAGAAAAAGTTGAACATTTTCTGAGTTTCAAAACTCAGACAATTTAAAACTCAGAAAATGTCCAAAAGTTCAAAAGTTTTTTTCTAGCACATTTTAGACTTTTCAAACTCAGAAAGTTTTTTCTAATAAAATTTTGAGATTAATTTCAGAACTTCTGAGGGTTTTTTTTCACAGAAATGTACTGAATTGTGCACATCCTTTGGATTGTGTGTCAGATATTTTTATTTCTAATAATTATACAATATTTTCTGTGTCATCATTAGTATGAACCTTTATACCTGATGCTGCTGAATTTCCACCATTGAGGGAAATCAAAGCTGTTTGTATTCTAAAAGAGGGTGTAGTTTGTTTTTACTGTATTGTAGAGAATGGACCCCAGAATCATTGGGATATGTAACACTTAACTTGCGTTGTTCATTTGTCTCTATCACAGCAGCAGCCAAATTCAGACGAGAATCTTTGTTTTGTCCTGATGAGCTGGATTCTCTCTTCTCTTACTTTGATAATGGATCTGGTCCTCGAAGTGAGTTTGTTGCTTTTTATACTCCAACATTCAATCATAGACCCATATGGGAACATTGTGAGAATAACCAGAAATCTTGAGCAAGCGGATGCATTAAATTAACTTTGTTTCTGCAGGTTTGAGTAGCGACAGCGGCTTGGGAGGCAGCACAGACGGAAGTACGGACATCCTGGTGTTTGGCTCGGTGGTTGACAGCGTCACAGAGGAGGGTAGGTCTACTTTGAGAAGGTTGATGTAACAGCTACGGGGTTTGGTGAGCAGCTCCATATACTTTTATGATCTGCAGAGTGCGAAGTGTCTGAAGAGTCGAGCGGTGAGACTGAGGCTGAGACTTCAGACCCGGAGGACACGAGAGAGATGGATCCTGGAACGCTGCTCTATAAAGCCTCTAAAGCTCGCAACCTGCCCGTCATGGCAGAAGCTCTAGCCCATGGCGCCGACGTTAATTTGGTTAACGACGAGGACGAAGGAAAGACGCCTCTTATACAAGCTGTTACTGGGGTGAGTTAGTCTAGACAAACTGTTCCTCTAATGTTCAACTCTTAATGGTGATAATTGATTTTAAAATGTGACTGAAATGATCCCTAACTGTAAGTATGTTCAGGTATTTTTGCTCTACTGTCTTCAGCAATAAATTGCTTAACTTCTGACTTTGTTTTAGGGTTCTCTGGTTGCCTGCGAGTTCCTGCTGCAGAACGCTGCTGATGTGAACCAAAGAGATGCAAGAGGGAGGGGGCCCTTGTACCACGCTACTTATCTGGGACACACAGGGTGAGTCAAAATAAACCATGTCCCATCTCTGCTCTAAATTGTGTGTGGACAAGTTTACAACTAGTCTTAACACAGTTTATACAAGATTTAAATAATGTGCTGCATGTGACTCGTTAGCATTTTAACATCGAAACAGTTTTAAGAGATGTTGTTTATATAGATGATAACATAAAGTAGAATTAATTGAATATCGAGGTGATGTTTTGATCATTTTGATTTAGTTACAAGTTCTGAGTACTCCACTTTGCACCAAAAAGCTACTTGATTGATAAACTGGAAATGCAGGAGGGATTCTGACGAGGTCCTCTCAACTGATTCACATGTTTATTGGGAGACTGTTGGGCTACTTTGTATAAATTACCAATAAGCTTCTAAATGAAGAAAAATCACATTTGGGGTTCCCCTAGGCTCCCTTCTCAGGATACTTTTAATTACTATCTGCATGTTCTACATAGCTCCTATCTGAGAGTTTTTACTTAATCTCTTATAATATCTCTTGCATCTTTTATAGACACTGTTCGCTCATTTAATGTTAGCTCTTGTCTGTGTAAGGTGCTTTGAATCACCTTATACAAATAAGCTTAATCTGCCTTACAAAAACTTAAAGTTTCACCAAAAGTAAATATCTAGTCTTATTCGCTCAGTTATTGTTTGCTGTTTTTGACTCCAGTTTTTTGTGTTTTTCCAGGCAGGTTTGTTTGTTCCTCAAAAGAGGAGCTGCACAGAATGATGGCGATGAAGACGGCCAGGACCCTTTGAGCATAGCCGTGCAGCAAGCCAACGCAGATATAGTCACGCTGTATGTTAATGGACTAAAACGCTTCAGATCCAGTTTTGGTGTAAAATTCAGTCGGCTCATCCTGTTGCTTTTTTTGTTTTTTTTTTCAGGCTGCGACTGGCTAGGATGAACGATGAAATGCGGGAGTCAGAGGGGCCCTTCGGACAGCCAGGTCAATACCCGATCAGCAGCCCCACCGAGCAGCAGTATAAGAAGTGCATTCAGGAGTTTATCTGCATCCATATAGCAGACTGCTAATCAGGTTCAGTCAGGGTCATTTGGCATTTAGGGTTTTCTTTACTCACCTGAATATCCTTGCCCTGCTGTGTCTGAGGGATTTTTATACCTTAAACCGTTCTGCAGTCATTTCCTCTCTCACACTTCAGCTGGAACTTAGTGTTGATCTCCAACATTGAAGTCAATCTTGGCCAACTAATTGAAAAAATAAAAATTTCAACACAGATGAGTTTTGAGCACAAATAGATTCTGTTTAAGTTCTCAGATTTAAGTCCTTAAGTTGCCACAGAAATTCACTAATTCTTTCCACCAGTCAACAAATGTGAGGTTCATTCAACCAATCTCAGGCTGAATGAACCTCCCTGAAGTTGAGTTCATGTGAAGATCTTATTTTTTCCTTTCATTCTGTCTTTAAGTAAAGCTTTGTCATCCCTGCAGTGAGAAGACCCGTAAAACCTGATCCTAACTGTGACCAAATAATTCTCAGTTGTTTCTATGTATTGATCAGCAAACTGATCAAGTGAAGCTTCTATGATGCACTTTTGTGACAAACGGGGATTTCATTTTCTCTAATTTTAGTCTTGTCAAAACGTTCTGAGCAATGGTGCAATAACTTTTTTAGTACTTTTTGTATTGTTAAATAATGTTTCAGGGGAAGTATTTTCTTTTTTTTAAACAGGGTAGATTTTGTTAGATGAGCACTTACACAGACAGTATTATGTTTTCATTAGAAAATCTTTATAGTTTAATTTATTCACTTGTTGGTGGATTTATTTTGCTTATTAAGCTGTACTGGAAGATGGGATTTTTAAAACAATAAATCAGAGAAAATTCATTGTATAAAAGGTAAAATGTTTGTTTAGATACTTTATTACAACTATACAACAAGTGAAGTTGTTTTTATTTCCAATGCATGAGAAAATGTTGACTTTGTCCTCCAAATTTTCATTGCTTCTCAGTTAATACATTTAGTATTATTAAATAATGTTGGTATTTACATTATTTTTGCCAAAATATAGCAGAGCATGTTTTAAATATCTGTTCCATATAGGATTCTTTTTCCTGCTTTTACTGCCTGGATAGTAAGTTATTTGGGTTTAGTTTTGACCAAAGAAAAAGAAAAGCCAGCAGTTTTTAAACACCTTTTCCTTATTTCTAGTAAGACAAGAATGTGTTGTTTTTTTTTTAACTGTACAGAAATTGGATAGGGGCTGCAATTTGGAGTTATGTTACATTTATTGATTCCATGTTTCATGACACATTGGGACAATCACAACTGAGGTGCAAAATTTGCACATATAGAAACTGAAATGCATGTTTTGCTATTATAAAATAGATGTCTGGAACTTTAAGATGGAACTGTTTCAACACTGCATTGTTGCTTTATGTTGGATTACCAATTGTCTCTGTTTCAAGTTTCACATCAAAAACGAACACTAAAGTTGTTTCATCAGCTTTAGCTCTAATATGCTCCCCTTAGTCCATCGCATTGTACAATGATCATATAATGTTTGCCATTTTGTTTAATGTTAAATAGTTCACCAGCTGGAATCTTGCTAATAGTTAGCTAGGTTTCTAGTTTTCCAGTTACAGATTCTTACTATTGGAGAAATTAAAAATATTAAAGAGTTTCATCAAATGAAATATTTGGCCAATCATTTCAAAAATATTTATTATATGTGATTTTTATTGTGGCCATCTAATGTATAGAAAAACCAAAAGAAAAGAGCTTTGCACTGCACAATTAACAATAGTGCTGTTGCTTTTGGATGCTCCAGCTCTAATTTAGCCAAAAAAAAGAAGAATTTTGAAGACTTCATAGCTAACAGAAATTAATAAATAATTACTCTAACATAAACTGCTTTTTAATTTTCTAATTATATTTTTCATAAACTGAACTTTTACGAAAGCAAAGCTGTTAACCAATCTTAAAGGTAGTTAGCATAATCAGGCTAATGCTAATATGTTTATGTTACACACAAAGCTCACAGGTCTGCTGATTTTCACTTTTTAGCTTTAAAGACAATTTATTTTTTCCACTGAGCTTCACTTTTTTTTAGTGCACATTAGAAAAATGCCATTTTCTTATGAAAAGAGTTAACCTAGAGCCGCAAAGCTCCCTTTGCTAATCATTCAGTCCTGGTTTACATAGTGTGCTAGCTGTCAAAAGTAAAGTTCAAAACTGTGAAAAATTGAGGAAAGATCTACTTTTTATTCGACTGACATTTCTTATTACTTTCTACTCAACATGGAAAATATATATTTTCCTAAACCACATCCATATTTTTTTGCACAGTCCCTAGTTTGTATTTACCACCACTAAATATTTTTGCAGGCGTTTGTGGTGACAAGAAGAGCAGCTCACTCATTTTCTCTTCTTTCTCGTTATTGATAGACCAGAAGCACTTTTTCATGCAGCCTTTTCCTAATTTGACAGTATCTCACAACAAAATTCATAGTTTTCAAGTGAAAAATGTTGTGACTAACAGTCTTTTCCATTAAGCCAATGAACGATTATGTGTTGTATACATTGTGGTGTGTGTACAGTGACTGTAGTGAATACTAAATCCTATTAACACATCCTTCTTTTGGCATCTCTTTTTCTAACTTCTTTATATATTTTTTTTTACTTTTTACTTTCTGTCTGTTTCCTGTAAAACTTATTTGAATAGTGCAAGAAATGTTTCTCTAAATATTCTGTACTTATGCTTATTAACACTATATATGTATTCCTTCTGTTTCCTTTGAGATGATACTGTAAATAAACAATGTGTGTCTAAACACTAACCTCTTTGTGTTGTGGCTAACCTTATTACTATTTCTTTGCTAAAAGTTGAAGAACTATCTTCAAGTACATGACATAGTTACTATGTACAATTAACATAAAACCTATCTGTCAAAGCTGCCACGAAAAAGTCACAGAGCCTTGATAAAGTACTAATTTTCCTTGTATTTTTCAACATGTTATCTTAATTAAAACTACAAACATGTCTTTTATTGTGATTTTATGTGACAGATCATCATAAAGCATCAGCCTCCCTGTCTCTGCAGGAAAAATCACACACACAATATGATGCCTTGACACAATGATTAGTGGCATTGGATTTTATTTAGAGACGTCAGATCAAAGAACAATTGTATGCCACACCTTTCAGATTTCATTAGTAAATATAAGTTGAAAACTATGTCACATCTTCTTTCCACTTTACAAAAGTGCTCTGCTCTTTTTCCTCAATCACAAGAAAATTCTAATAAAATAGTTTGAAGTTTGTGAATGTCTTGTAAGAAAATATGAAAAAGTTCCAAGGTAGAAGAATACTGACTCTGTCATTTCAACTTAATTCAGGTTATTTATATTGCGCCATTTTACAACAAGTGTTTCAAAACCAGCATACATAGTTACAGCAATCCAAACATACTGTAACATAAGCAAACATCATATACACTTTTTATTACAAGCTTGTAGCTTTTAATTTACTTTCTGCGATCCAAACGGGAACCTAAAACAATAACTTAGTATGGAAAAAGCATTAATTATACAAATTTGATCAGCTTTGAATAAAGTTAAATCAAACACCTGATAAGTTTTTGTGGTTTAAGATAAAAGTTTGACTAAAAATAAGAGAGAAATGGGTGGAAGAGTGAAGTTTTGAGTAGCTGAGAGGTCAAGCATCCAAAATGAGGGAAAATTTAAAAGAAACGGATAATGTGTGTTAAAAAAAGGGAGCAGTAAATAAGTAGTAATAGTAAAATCGCAAATACGTTCCTTCTGAGCACCAAGTTTGAAACCTGATAAAAGTTTAAAGTTTGTTTCCCTTTCACATTGTAACTCCTGGACGCTTTTCCAGACACAGACATGGCTGCTTTTGTTGTGTGTGTATATATTCAATGGTTACCTTAGCAACGAGAGGCATGAATGCCCAGTATTTGGGAAGCTGAATGAGAGGAAGTTTCAGGGGGCCTCAAAGCCTTCTTTTCTGTGTTTTCTCTTCTTTTTCCCCTTGTATTTTATTTTGTGGCCATTCAAAGATAAAAAAGAAAGATCCTGGTCTCATGAGATAATTTTTTATTGATCTTTCTTTGTTGTTTGAATCCTACTAGGAGACACCACATACGTTGACATCTTCAGGGAGTTTTCCCACATGGCCTCCCACAACCCGGAGAAGCTGAAGCGTAGGAGTTTGCACTTCCGACACTCCTTCAGGTAGTGCCCTGAATATCTGGAGAGGAAGGCTGCCTCCCCTTCATACTTGAGATTCAATAACAAGTGACCTGGAGGAAGAATCTGAAGCTCTTCATCATTCATGATAGTGTGCCACTTCCTGTCCCTCCTTAAAAATGTGCTTAAGGTAGATTATGTCTCAGAAATGACTTTATTTTGGTAGGACAATGTTTTTTTTTTTGTTTTGTTTTGTTTTTTGAGGATTTGCTGGTCTTCTCCTCTTCAATATGACTATAAAAACATTATTATTCCTTCAAAAGGTTTGATAATTGCTTATTTTGCCTGTAGTGGTATATATTTATCAATTTATTCTGTCTGGATCATTGAAGGAATCTAGTTATTACCTTATTTTTCTACATGCATGCATTACATTTCATACTTAAACTTTCAAATACAGCTAGGAAGTGTTACATTAGCCATCATCATCATCATCATATTCTTGCAGTGTTATTTTAATGTGCCGTCTATTGTGATGAGAAATTTCTTCTATTTTGCATCGACTACGCTGGTCTAGTCCTTGTAAAATTTTTGTTTGAATGTAATTTGCTTTACCACTATGAGATGAGGTCTTTTTCTGTCCTGTAAGCATGCTGGAGAAGCAAAATAAAATGTTAATATATCTTGAGTGCAAATAAAAGTTTTCTGTTTTACCTTCTTGTGCGTTTTCTTATTTGGTGAACAGCAGCGCCCCTCAGTGGTCATATTGGCCATTACTACACCATAGATCCCAACAGATGTTGACGTATTGGTTTCAAGATTTTACAGATGTCATTAAACAATAACTATCTGAACCTTTTGTGTGTCTGTTACCTCAATGTCAAGATGGAAATACATTAATAATGAACTTCAAGAACAAATTATTGGTGTCAGATAGTTTAAACTTTACATGATTATTTCTGGTAAATTCACAGTGTGAAAGACTACATGCGTGGTTCATAAAAGTAGAAGGTTATTTTTTGTCAGTTGTTTCAGAAAGTGAAACTGATGTTATTTAGTTTCATTAATTATTCTGATGATTATGGGTTACACATTTCGAAAAGAAAGTCAAAAATTCAGTATGCATGTATTCCCCTTTGCTCTCTCTTTTATTTCCTGCTCCTTTATTGCATAAGGCCAGTAGATCCCATAAAATAAATCTCAAAATAAATAAAACAAAACAAACTTGATTACATTTGTTAAATAAATTGGATAATTCAAATGAAAGTTAAAAATTAATCAATTCTTACAAGAGGTAGAATTTGGTTTGATTATTTTCCAAGTCTCCAGGAATAATTATATACAAAAAATGTTAGAATTTTCATATTTCAGGAATTATTAATTCAAGCAAAATGTTGAATTTTTGTTTGAAATAATGAGTTGGAGAAAAACCTTGTGAAGATTACAACGCTTTCGCCTAAATGACTACGACGGATAAGCCAAACTAAGAAGAAAAAAAAAAGAAAAATAATAAAATTACGAGAATCATACGCGAACAATATTAGACTGTATGTGTGATTTGATTTAAGAAGACAGGAGGAAGATGCATGACCGCAATAGACGATCTTTGGCAGTTTTACTCCCTTTACCTTGCGATGAAGTTCAAGCGCTAAGAAGTGACTGATATGGCTAAAATAGACAATCTTTGGTTACTTCCAGTGCGACTTGCAGTTGGTTTCGTCCACAAGCCAGGAAGCAGGCCGACGATTTGTGAAGATGGTGCTCGGTCCAGGCTCCGTTGCTTACCGTAAAAATATGTGACATCTTCGCTGTCACCGTGGAGGTTTCGCTCGCTGGATGCACGATGCGCCTGTGGACTCGGGTCAGGTATGACTCGTAGCCGGCTGTTATTAGCTTAGCTAGTCCCTGCTTCGCTCGCTGCGCAGGGCTCAGCTGACTCGCTGCAGCGGCGCACAGACTCCAGCTGGAAGATGTTGAGGCCTTAGATGTCAGATTGGCGACGGTGTGATCGTTCAACAAATCCAGGTAATGTCATCCACTGTTGTCGCTTTATTTTATTCGGGCTCAGTAGACACTAGAGGCGGACATTTGTGTAGGTTCATGTGATATTGGTTGAACTTGACACAATGTTTTGTTGTGCATCTCTTTTCTTTGTAAGTACCTTTTCATCTGCTCTTACATTTGCTTTGAGCATAGCAACATTTTGTTTATTTTTTATATTTATTTATGTGCATTTCTGTTGAATAGCAATAATATAAGTAATTTACTATTTTTGGTTTGTCCCTTGTGGGTTCCTGAGGCAAAAATGCAGAGGGTTGCAGAGCATGACTCTTGTGTCTTTTGACATAAATGGCTTATAGCTTATTAAAACAGACACTCAGGAAGTTAGCATAACAATATAAAAAACTGGAGATTCCCTGCATGATAAAGTCTTAAAGGGATACTGTGGGCTAGTTCATTTTGTGTGTACAAACACAAACACACAGTAACAACATAGTAAAATGGAAACGTTACCCAGTTAACCAGAACGTGGAAATTAGATCCGCAGTAGTAAATCAAAAGTTTTATTCTGGTTAGTTCACAACTATTAACAGAAAAAAAAAAATCACCATAACCTGATCTTGCAGTTAGGAATGATTTACTTAACCAATTGAAAGATGTGGGGAAGGTGAGACAATTTGGTAATTATATACATTTAATTGAAGAAACATTATGTTCAACACCTTAGAAAACCAAAAGGTAGTAAACCGATAATATATAGTATTTTAGAAGGATGCATTTCTAATTTTAACTCTGTGGGCCTCAGCTCAGATCTTTTCATCAACCACATCACCTCAAAAGATTTCAGCAGTAATATTACAACAGGTATTCTGGGCAGACATTTACAAAATCTACAACAGTCATTTGTTCCTATCACAAATACTACTACACTTCTATATTTTATTTAACTTGGATGACAAAGCACTTTATATATTGTTCAGTACGGCACTAGAGGTATTCAAAGTTTAATGTAATATGAAAATAAGTTTGAAATGTTAACTTAGTAATGTAAGCATATTAGATAATAGTACCTAACACTGTGTGCAATGCTGAAAATCTAAATTATTTAGACTAATATGTGCTTGTCAACATTTTAGCTCTCAATAATGGGCTTTATATGCAATTTTAAAGATTCCGATGCTAGTATTAGTTGATGTAATTTTAATTGCATATCGTTATGTTATTTAACAGTAACTAACACTATCTGCTATGTAACCAGCAGCTTATTGTCCTGTATACAATTTTTAATTGTTAGAACTCACTCAGGTTTAGAGATTTCTTCTTGCAAGTCCGGTAACAGTGGGGTTTGGTATTTATTTCGGTGCTTCCTTAAATTGGCAATAACAATATTATTCTTTCCTATTGATATTTACAGTACTACTATGTGCATGAGAAAGAAACCATCAGAAGTCCAGATAAATAGTTTACGTCTGCAACCCGTGCTACATTCAGTGGACATGGCTGGCAGCCATATTGGATACCAAACTCAGGGCTGCTCAGGGCTATGCTAAAGATAGCTTTGGCCACTATACTATCAATAGCTGAAGTGCTACTAATAGGAATTTTAACTCCATTTGTTAGTGTTTATTACATTAACAATAATAATTGGAAACTATATGCTTTAAACAGTTCCTTCTCTCATTCACTTAAATTCTAAAATGTTAACATAAGAATGTTTGCTTTCAATAGTGAACAATGACATTAAGTATTTTGCTAGCATTAGCATAAACTAGTATAATACTTAAAACTTAGTAATATTTTTGTTTTTCCTTGTCCCTACTACATAGAATAGTATAACAAGATATTATTAACCATAATAAATTATGTCATATAATAGTGAGTTGAAACTGTCTCCTTTAGTTTGTTTGTATTGGTTTTATTTCCAAAGTGTGCTGCTGGAAACATTTGATAAAAGGCTGCAAGTACTTGAATTTTACTGTGAGAAAAATATACAAACCCTGGGCAAACTTCTAAGCCCTTGTGCCAATGGCTATCTAATAGCTAGCTGTATTTTCAATGTACTTGTAGTTCATTAAAGATACAGTAATTCAGGCTTTTTTCTGACATTTAAACCGAGTTTGTTCAAAAGTATCCACTTTGTCTCAATCCCATCTGCAGATATGTCCTCGCAGCTCCAGGTGTTCTCCTCCCCCTCTGTTTCCTCCAGCGCCTACTCTCGGCCAAAGAGGCTCAAAGTGGAGAACCCCACTTGGGATGTCTCCAACCGGTTGGCGGATAGCGGCTACTATCAGCAGAGCCCTTCGCAGGCAGCTGCCCCCTCCACTTCCGGCTCTAACTTTGACCTGGTGTACAACTCCAACCAGGTCCATCCCTCTACAGCTGGCTCTAGGGAGCAGACGGTGGTGCGAGCTGCAGACAGCACAGGAAGCGTTCGTGGTCCTGCTTCCTCCTCCTCCTCTTCCTCTTCCACCTCTTCCATCCGGCACATTAAGGATGCAGGGTCCTCCTCCCAACACTGCGAGCTTTACCAAAAGCAGTACAGCTTGAAGAGGAAGAGCGAGGAGGTGGACAGCAGCGACAGCGTACAGATACTAGAGGAGCTTTCGGCGCCTGTGGCATCGAACCGCGTCGGCGGCGGAGGGGGAACCACCACGGCTCAGTCCATAGCTCACTCCACCTCCACCACCAAAAGTAGCAACTCCCACAGCGAGGGCGATTACCAGTTGGTCCAACATGAGATCCTGTGCTCCATGTCCAACAGCTATGAAGTGCTTGAGTTTCTGGGGCGGGGCACCTTTGGGCAGGTGGCAAAATGCTGGAAGCGGGGCACCAATGAGATAGTGGCCATTAAAATACTGAAGAACCACCCGTCTTATGCACGACAGGGGCAAATAGAGGTGAGTTTGTTGTGCTGAATATCTCAAATTTAGCAGTGTTGATAGATCAGTATATCAAATATTGGGTTTTTGAAGAATAAATTTTTGGAAAATTTAGATTTTTCCACCACTGCTCTCATTGGATTTCCATAGTTTAGAGTGATGTCAGCCCACTAAGGGCAGCATTAAAACATCACAAGCATGTTTTAAAGCTTCTATTTATTTGGACTTTTAATTCAGGTCAACTCTATATTAAATACAGGCTATGATTTTTTTTATTTTAGTTATGAGAGTAAAGTAATAGAAAATAATCTAAATAATACAAGAAGTTGCAATTTTATGAGAACTACGACATGGAATATAGCAAGTAATTTAAATGATGATTGTTGAGCATTGTGCTTTGGTACAAGTTTTACAGATAATACTTAATAGAAATATTTAGTCTTTTACATATTGGCATGGAAATTGTTATCAATTTGAACAGACGGACAATACTTTTATAACTAATAAATAGAAACAGACAACTGTCCATTTTGAAGAAAGAACCACACAGACTCAGCTGCTTATGTCAGATCTTGACATGAGCTTTTTTCTTATTAAAGCAACTTTTTTCTCTTGATCTTCAGACTTTTTAAGCTAATATCATTCTCTTAATTAAACCAAACTTCTCACAAAAGTAATTAGTTTGTAGTCAGGACCTTCTATGAATCTCTTATCCCCGTCTTTCCTCCACCGACAGGTGAGCATCCTCAGCAGACTGAGCACAGAGAACGCAGACGAGTTCAACTTCGTCCGCTCGTACGAGTGTTTCCAACACAAGAACCACACGTGCCTGGTGTTCGAGATGCTGGAGCAGAATCTTTACGACTTCCTGAAGCACAGCAAGTTCAGCCCTCTGATGCTGAAGTGCATTCGGCCCATCCTGCAGCAGGTCGCCACGGCGCTAATGAAGCTGAAGAGCCTGGGTCTGATCCACGCTGACCTAAAACCGGAGAACATCATGCTGGTTGACCCTCTGAGGCAGCCGTACAGGGTGAAGGTGATCGATTTCGGCTCTGCCAGCCATGTTTCCAAAGCAGTGTGCTCCACCTACCTCCAGTCCAGATATTACAGGTCAGGAATCTGATCCACATTAAAGATGTCTTGAAGTTCTGAGCTAATTCAGTATATGTGTGAATAACTTGGTGTAATTGTGTATATGCAGAGCTCCAGAGATTATCCTAGGTCTCCCTTTCTGCGAAGCGATCGACATGTGGTCTTTGGGGTGCGTCATTGCTGAGCTGTTCCTGGGATGGCCCCTTTATCCCGGTGCATCAGAGTACGACCAGGTCGTCTGCACCACCTGCACATGCTATGCACTGTAAAGAAGTTTGCATGTGCTTTCTGACCCATTCAGATCATTCAGGTTACATATTCTTTCAGGCTGAGGAAGATTGGGTCAAATCAATTTATAATCAACAGAAAGAATTGGTCTTCATAGATGTTTTTTTTTTGTTGACAGAGGGAATTGTATTAAAGATAACCTATTATGCTTCCTTGAAGAGGTTAAGTTGACTCTGTTTTAGGGCCTCTTGTCACTTTAAATCCAAATAAGTTTCTCTGCAAACAGAGGCACAATTATACAAATTTTCATCTTTGAAAAGCAGAAGTAGAGCTTCCTACACAACCAACAAGAATGTAGCAAGTGGTTTCTGGATGATAACTCATCAATAAAACACTCTCTTTTCCATGACATACAGTGGAAAAACCAGCTGACCAAATGTCCTGGAGCTCAGCTTGGGTTGCTAGGTAACGGTGCAGTGCCCGTCAATTGTGACCTAAGAATTGGGAGGTTTTTGAAAGGGCTTGTTTTCCAGACACACAAAATATAAAAACACCACAAAATTGATTGGTCTGTTTTTAGAAGCAGTTGAGACCCAACTAGAATTATAACAACATGCAAAATGTGAATAAGTCTCCTTTAAACCTGTGGGTTGAGCTTTACTGTTTGTTCTGCAGATCTGAATGGCTCAGTTGCACAGTGTAAAAATGTACTATCCCTGGAAATATTTCCAACCTGGAAAGTTTTCCACATTTTATGTACTTGGGGTGGTTTTGCATAACAAACAAACACAAAGTAGAGCATAATTGATGTGGGGGAAAACTTGTAATGTGTTTTTAAAATCATTTTGTTGCATGCATTTGTATTTAATGCCCCTGAGGTATGAAATAGTACTGCCCTTGTCTATGCTAGCATTTTGTTTTATGCTTTAACTATATTCTTCACTGTTTCTTAGTCATGATGATGCTGTTTTTCAGTAAGATTCTTTAACAAATCTAACAAAACAGCTGTTTTTGTGCTGAGATTGAATTACACCTTGTTGATTTCTGTTTACTACTAGTTATGTGACTTTTAAAGACAGATTGTTTCCCAGGATATCAGAGTAAAAGGGCCTAAATTCAATGCACGTCACACTTTTCAGACATTTGGCAATTAATAGCTGTAACTTGACTTTTCACATTTAAAGTTTGTGGTTGTAATGCAACAAAATTTGAAAAACATCAATGGGCACAAATATTTTCACAGGGCATTTAGACTTCACACAACTGACTTTTCTACATTTTTTAAAAATCTTCCTATGTCACCTCAGTTCTTTTACATTTTGTTTCTCCATAGTATAATATTTGACAAATTAACTTAAAAGTACATTGTAAAAATACAAACTCTTAAATTATAAAAAGAAATAACTTGCATGTAACTTTTCAGCAAGAAATATAAGCTTGTTTTAAGTGAATAATTCCTTAAAATTGATTTTAGTTCACTGGTAGATTTTTTTCACTTATTGCAAGAATTGTTTCCCATGTTATAAGAGAGAAAATTGGCCACTAAAACTATTAATGTACTAAGATATTAGCACTTGAAATTAGAGCAAAAATACCTTGCAAGTCTTTGTGTTTTTGCAGTGTGAGAAGCTTTTAATGTAAAAAATGAGACTGCATGTGTGTAAAGCTTCCTTGCACTGCTCTCTCCCCAGATCCGGTATATTTCCCAGACTCAAGGTCTCCCAGCAGAGTACCTGCTGAGTGCAGGAACCAAGACGAGCCGCTTTTTCAACCGAGGCCCCGATTCCAGCTACCCTCTCTGGAGACTCAAAGTTAGTGCTTCCACTGGGTTTTTTCGGCACACTTTAGATTTGTCTACAATATTTAGGAGTTCTTCTTCTTCCCCCGCAGACACCTGCTGAGCATGAGGCAGAGATGGGCATCAAGTCTAAGGAGGCAAGGAAATACATTTTCAATTGCCTGGATGATATGATGCAGGTATAAATGTAAATATATGATACGGTCATTGTGTTTCGGGTTGCCAGGATTGCTGTGGGATATTTTACAAACATTGACTCTCCTGCAGGTGAACATGACCAGCCTGGAGGGTACAGACATCCTGGCAGAGAAGGCCGACAGACGGGAGTTCATTGACCTGCTGAAAAAGATGCTTACTCTCGACGCAGACAAGAGGATCACACCCATGAAGACGCTGAACCATCCTTTTGTTACCATGACGCACCTGCTGCACTTCCCCCACAGCTCACAGTAAACAGATATATCAATCTGGATATATTATAAACTTATTTTGCTTGTTTTGCTTGCCGATTTATACAGCTTTTTTTTCTTTTTTCTTTTCATTTACCAGTGTGAAGTCTTGTTTCCAAAACATGGACATATGCAAACGCAGATGCAGCGCATTTGAGAACGGGAAGAACATGTTTGCCAGCAGCAGCACTCCGAGCGCAGCCGCCAACCTAACTGTCACATTCAGCAGTCAGCTTAACCAACACAATCAGGTGGGAACGGCCAAGCTTTTAATCTGCATCTTGTTCTCACACAATATCGCCATTTTGTTTCCACAATCCTAGAACTACAGAAAAAGAAAACTTGTTTGGAGTTGGAAATGTTACATGATCTTTTAAATAAAAGACAATTTACAGTTTCTGATAAATATCTACTATAGGACATTTTTTATTTTTAATCAATAATTTTTTTATTCATATTTTTATATTTTAAAATAAAGAAATATGTGATTTTCTTCAATGGGATGTTGATATGTCTGAATATTAGTTTCCAACCTAATGACAAGAGAAGTACATATGTTGCAGTTTAATTAGGTTGTGGAAATTAAATACAATTATTTCATTTAAAAATGGAACATCTACTAAAACCAGCTATTGTTATTATATCTTTATTTAAAAACATTTGTGTTTTTTTTATTTTAAGAACCACAGAGTGCAGAATTCTTGCTCATTCACAAAAAAATCATCCCCATAGCATCATGCTGCCATCACCATCTCGCAGTGTTGATGTGATTATTTATATTATGTTTAAGCATTTAATTTAAGCAGGAAGACTATTTACCTAAACATAAACCAACTTGTTCTGTGTGATGAATATTTATTATTCCTAATGGCTCAAAGAATAATCGATCTGTGTAATTGAAATAAAGGTGGACTAGATTTTACACGCTAAAGTTATTGAAATTGGGGCATCTTTTTTGTTAAATTTGTATTTTGTTAAATTTTAAAACATGAAGTTCTTTAGCCTACGTTTACAGTTGAAAACAGATATTTTCATACACTTAATAAAAAAGATGCGCACACATTTGTTTCTCACATGTCTAAAGTTAAAATTAAACTAAACATTTCTTGTTTTAGGTGAGTTAGAATTACCAAAATTATTTCTATTTAAAGCCACAAAACTTTGTGAGAGATTATTTTTAAAGACTTTCTTGGTATATCGTGTTTGAAAATTTAATTTGAGAAGAAAAGTAATTTAACTTAAGATTTGTTTGGATTGTCTCAGTATAATTAATATTTATTATTCCTTATCAACTTATTGAACTGTGTAATTGATACAAATTATGTCATATAATTGTGAATTCAAAGTGTGGAACTAAAAAGTTTAAAAACTGAATACTTTTGCAAGGCGCTATGTATTTTGTCCTCATCCATCTATGCAGTAATATTTATTCCTCTGTGTTGCTGTGCAGTTTGAGAACATTTTTCTGTCGTGTCTCTCAGATGGCGTCCACAGGGGGACAGTCTCTGTCTCTCAGCAGCAACGTCCCGCTGCTCAACTATCAGCCGGGTCTGTACCAGCAGGCCACCATCAACATCCCGGGCCTGACCCAGCAGAGCGTTCCTCTGCAGACCCGACCCACGCAGCTCTGCGCCCAGACAGAACCGTTCCAGCAGACACTCATCGTCTGCCCTCCGACCATCCAGGGTGAGAGAATGTTTGGGTTTTGAAGATTAACGTATTTTTCTTCACCAATGCACTCCAGTTCAGAAATAATTTGTTTAGCAAATTATTTTTTATTATTTTTATTAAAAGTGAAAACACAGTTTATATTCCTCAGACAATTATTCAGTTTGTACCTGAAAAACTGAAGTATAATTGTTTGTAATATTCATCCTAACATTTAGTTTTATATAAAAAAAAACATATCTTTATTTATAGTTTGTTTCTTTAACTTTTGAACCACTTCTGTATGCACTTTGGAACTTTAGAAGCTGTTTTCCTCACAATATGAAGATGTTCTCCTTTTAAAATTTGTTCCTATATTCTGCTATTTTTATAACTAATTACACAAACATTCTAGTAGCCTGACTCTAATACTCCCTAGTACAACTCAGAAAAGGTGACTGAAAAGCCACTTTTTGAAAGTATTTTAGGTCATTTGTAATTTCTTTTTTCGAAAAGAAAGTGAGAAATGCTGGGATATGCTTGTTTTCTCCACCTAGGTCTCCAAACCACCAGTAAGCCTTCTGGTTACCCAGTAAGAATGGACAGCTCGGTACCATTGGTCGCTCAGAACCAGTCCTCCCAGTCTCTCCACCTCCAGCCCAGCATGCTGACACAGGTAAGTCACCCTGCCTTCCAGAACCGATGTGAACTTCTGTGTTTAACTAAATGTTTTTTTGGGGGTTTTTTTATGTGAATGAACAGCAGGGCTGGCCGGCAGGGACGCAGCAGATCCTCATCCCTTCTACCTGGCAGCAGATGCCTGGCATGTCCATCCACAATCCGGGCCAGGCTGTGGTGCCCGACTCGCCCGTGGGCGCCCCGGTACCTGATGCCCAACAGGCTGCTGGGTGGAGGTAGGTTCAGCTCAAGACTCTGCGATGTACGAGCACTTATAGACACGTTGCAATGTGACGTCACGTGCACAGAGTCCCGCAAAAAAACGTCTCGCCGACAATGACTGTCATTATGACATGCTAAATCTTAAATGCATGCGTGATATAGGAAAGAAAAGGGGATGCAGTGCTTTGCTTCTAATTGTAATACTTACATCTCCACTTTTCTTTTTGTTAATGTTCTACTGTTGCAGCGCAGTAGTAAAATAGTAAAATGGAAAGTGAAATAATCGTCTTTTTGCCTTCCAGCGTTGTGCGCATGTGGCAGATTTTTCAGATCTAAACAATAATATGCAACTTGTCTATAAAAAAAGTTGTTTCTAAGTTGTTTATACATGTTTTTTTTTATCTTTTCCCCCCAGGGGTCGTCATGGTAACCAGTATGACGGCGTCAGCCAGCAGGACTCTGGCGTCAGCCGTCATGCCGGCGTGCAGAACCACAGCTCAGGGGCTGCTCACGCCAGATCTCTGCAGGGCAAGAGGTCAAAGGGCCGACATGCAGACAGCAGAGCCAGGTGTCTGAATAGAATTAGACTATTACTGGATTTAGACTCACAAATATATATACAGACCTTACCAATAAATCTGAATATTATTGATCAGTAGATATATATTAATTACACACAGATGGATGTTTTCAATTCTTAATTATGAGGATTTTCTGTTTACAGATTAAAACCCCCCAAAACATTTAAGAATATTACATGAGACCAATAGTGGTGGTTTATGATGTGGGCTTAAAGTTTTATCACAAGATTGTGTGCTGCTGTTGTCATGACGATAAACTGCATTTAATCAAATATTCAAATATATTGGTATTTATTGATAATCTTATTGAACAAACAGTGGAGAAAATAGTAAAAATAACAATGCGAATAGTTTTTGTTTTTTTAAACATCATTAATTGGAATTTATGATGATGACAATAAATCAAAATTCTTGCCATAAGTAAATTAGCATGATAAATGATAAATGCCCACACCTATTTTTAAAATAGAAATGGATTTCAGACTTGCTTAATAATTATTCTGAACGCAATCACATTACAGTGACATTTAAATTCCTTTTGGAATAAAGTATTTTTAAAAATTACATTTTAATAAATAATTTGGAGCACATTTGCTACTAAATATTCATGTTTTCAATCATGATTTATGTAAAATCTGTAGAAGTGTGCTTTAATTTAGTGCTTTAAACAAAACAAACATAAAGTTTTCCAAATATTTTTGATGCTTTAAGATTTTATGGCCGAAAACATAATTTTTTTAGAAAGTGCAACATATAGAAGCAATATTTATACTCTATACAGCTGATTTTTCAAGAAAATATCAAAGAGGTTGAAGGGACAGAACAAAGTTTTCTTGTTGACAATGGGTCGCTTTCTTTATCCTCCCCTCCAGGCTGCATTCGGCTTCCACAGTCGTCCACAGCGCTTCTTTCCCCGGTGACCAGTCTCAGCCCATCGTCATCTCTGACACGCCGAGTCCCACCGTCAGCATCATCACCATCCACAGCGACTCGGAGGACGAGGGCGAGACGAAGGTCACGGCTGCCTGGTGAGCTGAACTTGAGACGTAACCTTCACAAATAAGCTTTTCAAGATCCATGTTTTGCATTTTTGTGAAAAGACAATGAAAGGAATTGGAAAATGTTATTTACGATTGAAACCAGGTATTATCATACATCTACAATGGCATATTGTGACCATTGTAGATAGAAAATAAGAAGTACATTTGTAGCAAAAAAAAAAAATGTTTTTTTTTCAGAAATTTCCTTGTTTTGTTTCTAGAAAATTACTGAGATTAATTTCAAAATTTCTGTTTTTTGCCAGAAATGTACTTCTACTTTTGTTTTTTTTTCTATCTACGATGACCCAAATACTCTGTTGTGTAGATCTAACAAAAATAGTTTTTTTTTCTTCTCACTGAATTTAAATCAGGCCAAACCTTTATTCTTTTAGGTGAGTGAGAATTACCAAAATTATTTCTATTTGCCAAGAGCCTGAAACATAGCAAGAACATTTTTAAGACATTTTTCTTCCTTTGACTTTCTTTGCATATTGTGTTTAAACGTACATTTGAGAAGGAAGCTAATTTAACTTAGCATGATTTGTTTGGATTATTTCAATGTAAAGAATATTTATTATTCCTAATAACCTACTGATCAGTGTAATTAAAATAAAGTTTGTTTTATACTTTAAACTTTATACAAAGTTATTGAAATTGGGGAATTTTTTGCTAAAAATGTGTTTTGCGGTCGGACCAGTCAGGTGTATAATGTGAGTGTGAAAGAGATTTTTCAAAACATACAATTTTGTAATGTTTTAGTTTATTCTGCTATAGAATGTCAAATACAATCAGAAGACATGCTTAATAATTTTTATTGTTTTAATATCCAAAGTGTTGGTGCTGGAAAAGTTAGAGAACTTATCTTCAAAATGCTTGGAAAGTTCTTGAGTTCTCCTGTGAGAAAAATATACGAATCCTGTAAATGGTGCTTCACTCTTGCAGCTCCGGAACGAGCCAGAGAACAAACGTGATCAGCTGTGTGACGGTGCACGACTCCCACGACTCTGACTCTTCCAGCACCAGCAGCCCTGAGACCAACTCCCAGCCCTCCAAGTCTCTGGCCGTCGTTATGCCCTCTGTGAAGCCTCAGCCTGCTGAGAGCGCTGCCACCAAGCCAGCAGCAGCCCTAGGTCCAGTTCACCCTCATGTTTCTGTTATTCATTAAGAATACACCCTTTATTGTAAATCTTCTAGCTACAGCTTGAATCAGCTTAGGGCTGGGTGACAAATAAATTTGATCAATTAATCACATTTTTAGATTTTTGGAAAATCTGGATTTTTTTCTCATCTCTTTGCACATACAATTTTATTTTGACGAGCATGTTTTACAGCTTCTATTTATTTGGATTTTGAATATAGGTGAACTCCATGACAAATTATTAGATTTATTTAATTCAAATATGAGAATAAAGTTGTAATATTTGGAAAATATAGAAAGTAATTTTTTTTCATAACACAAAAAATAACAAAAAACGAAAATGTTATTCTGGTATACGTTTTACAGATAACACTTAATATTTTAAAACACTAACATCAAATTATTATCTGTAGAAGGACTTTGAAATGATTATGCAAACAACTGAGTCTATTTCACACAAATCGATGTAGTCACGTCAGATCCTGGTAACTAAGCTTTTTCTCATTTATAATGTTTTCCCGGATAAAATTCAGTCTTTTTTCTGCTAATATCGTGTCTATATTGTCATCGATAAGGACTCTATCTTACGACTCACACAGGATGATGGAAATGAAAGACAATTTTGAAAATATTTTTGATTTAAGAAAATTTATTAAATCAGATCTGGTATAAAAAAATATACATATTTTTTTTTAAGCCATATTGCCCAGCCTCTCAGTTTCCTCTCTGGCTCTGCACCAGCAGATCCTGCAGTTGGAGCCTCCACTAAGTCCAAGAAGGCGTCGGCTCAGTCGTCATGCCGATCAGGAGATTCCAGCACCGATCGGCATCAGCGTGCAGCATCCAGCAGAGCTCAACCTCTTAACCTCAGTCAGGTAGCAGCAATTACAATACCATCATCACAATCACAAAAATATACCGTAATTTCCGGACTATAGAGCGCACCTGATTATAAGCCGCACCCAGTACATTTTTAAAGGAAAAACCATTTTGTACATACATAAGCCACACCTGTCTATAAGCCGCATGTGCCTACATACAGACGGTACACAGAAAGAGTTTTCAAAGTTTTAATAATATACCTTAGCTTTTCTAACAGGGCTGGTTAAAAAAAAACATACCGGCAAAAGTCACTGAGAGCCGTCTTCATCTTCCTCCTGTGCACTGAGACGTGTTAAGTTACATTAAACTTGCGTCTTCCTCGACACACATATTCCACCTGTCTCACTCTTATCTTTTCTGCTCGTGCGCCCCCGGCGGCCGTTAGAAAAAATGCATAAATAACAAATTTTGTTGGATGATAAATTGTCCCAGAAGTTACTGTGATAAACAGCATGCTTGTTTTAAGACCATTTTCAAGACATGCAATGATAACACAAGCACAACCTCTCAAAGAGCAGTAAACTTTAAATTTGAAAGAAATTTTAACACCATAACTGGAAGACATTTTAAATACCCAAATAAATAAAACAACAGAATAAATAAGTAAAATGGATTATGACCACAAATTGCCTTTTTAAAAAAAAAGAGATAATTGAAACCAAAGCACCAGACAGAAGGCTTTTATTTGTGTAGCACATTTCAGCAACAAGCCAGTTCAAAGTGCTTTACATCATAAAAAGCACTTTGAAAATAAAAACAATATAGTCACCGCTTGAGAAACCAGTAACAAACATTAAGTTTGTCATCTAGTTCTTGGTAGAAAGAGCGAAAGAAAAAAATTAACAATAAATCACACAAGTAAATCAATAAATCATACAATTGGAAATTATTGAGCTTATTTTTAATTTATGTATTGCGTATTGTGACAGGCCTACAGAGAGAAGCAGCTTCCCATCTAAATCAGTTCGTTATGAATTTCAGGTACAGCAGTCCGTGATGCCATCTTCCCACAGTCACACAGGAAGCGGTGGCTCCCTACGCCGTCAGCCCACATACCCGCCGCCTGTTTCCTCTCACTCCTCCTACCGCCTGCAAGACGCCGCCCTTTTCAGCTCCACGCCGAACCTGTACACCTACCCGGCCTCAGCCGCCCTGGCCTCTGTGTCCCAGGCCGTGGACCAAATGCAGGGCGGCAGGCCGAGCGGCGCCTACTCCTCCCTGGCTCTGCTGCAAAAGAACGTGGGTTTGGCGCTCGGTGGGTCTACAGCCGGACAGTACAGCAACCCTCAACCCCAGCCTTTCCACCGTTCCAGTGCTGCTTACCAGAGAAAGCTCAACCAGTTCCCCCCGTACCTGTGACGACTACAGCAGCACTCTCCCATAATCAAGCTGGGGCTGGAGATGAGCACAGACCTCGTTTCTGTGCTCTTATTTTAAACATGGCTCCATTTTTATTTTAATCTGCTCCACTTTATTTCTACTGCATCACTGTGACGAGCGGCGCAGCCCAACCGAAAGTCATCCAACATCCTGAGTTGCAACATTTCATTGAGTAAGAGGTGTATGTTGTTGAGAAACTGATGCTGCCTTTTCTTTTTTTTTTTTTTTTTAGTTTTACAGTATTTTATTCACAAACTCAGCTGCCTTATAAGGGCAGCTTCCCTTTTTATTTAAATATGTAACGTCTGCACATCGTGGTAAGTTGGATTAAGATGTTCCAGTCATGAATGTAGTGTGTATGTATTTTAACTTTTAATCGAAAACAAAAAAAAGTTAACATACCGTGCTGTGTACTGATGTGTCAGTGTTTTATATGTGACTGAATACAACCTTTGGGGTCAAAGGTTAATTGTATTGAAAGGTGCCGTGTGTTATGGATGAATTCAGGACTTAAACATCCCGTAGGGGCCACATTATGGGACTAGAGCTCAGCATTAGTTTGTAACCTGGTTCTTCAGTCAGATTTGAAATTTATACAACACAAGTGTTCATTTTTTTGGAAAAATGTTTTGTTTTGTGAAGTGGTGTCTGTGAAGTAAACTGTCCAAACGTCTTAATTGGGTAGAAGTCTGTGGGGAAAAAAAATTACTGCATTTGATTGGACCAAAAATGACGACAATTAGCTAAAAGATAAATTAATGTTCAGATGTTGCTGTTTCAAAGCGAAGCACCAGTTTGTTAATGTGATGGCTGTCTGTGAAACATTAGAGAGAAACACAGTGATCCTGGACCTGTATGTATGCAATAAAATCTCAAAAATATTAATCTGCCTCTGTGATTTTATTCTTAAAGGAACAGTTCAACATTTTTTTCTTAAAGTGAGGTTCTGCAGAGTGCTATATGCAATAAATATCTTACCTGTGGCTGTCATCTTTAGCCACTAAGATGTATCTGCTGCAAATCTGCACTGGTGTATTTTACTAAACATTTCTTTAACAAGTTAAACATTTTTTCTCTGTAATTGGTAGTTAATTTCCATACTGAATTGAAGACTGGGGAGTATTTAATTCAGTATTTTGTTTCTACAAAGAATTTTACGTGAATGTGGAGTAAGTATGAATCTGTACAATGGCGTATTAGGGGCATTGAATATTTTTTAAAACAGTAAATTTCCTCCAAAAATAGAAGTTTTGAGCTTAAATGTTCGAGAAAAAAATGTCTGAGTTTGAACAGAAACTTTAGGCAAAAATCAACAGTGATTTCAAAAGGGCATTAATAAAAGTATGTAAAAATAAGTATTGGACTACAACAGAGCCTCACTTAAAAAACTAATGCATTTAACTGAGTTTACAAATATGGTTTCACTGATTTACAATTGAAATTGTTAAAATTGTTTTTGGGAGAAGTCAGTTAATGGTAGAAAAAAAACAATACATTTAAACTTGTAATTTAATACACAAAAAGACACATTTGTATCGGTGTATAGACAGAGTAAATCTAGAATGTTGTCAGTTTTATAATAAAATAAAAGATTCAGATTTCATAAAAAAATGCAAATAATTTTAACATGTTAACTACAGGATTAATACAGATTTCTAAAGCTTCTTTTAGCAGTTTGCTTCTTTACACAAAGAAAATAAAGCCATTAAACATATTCAGTTGTGTTTTGGTTGATAAATGTTTATTTGTTGTACATTTTAAAAAGCCGAAACATTCTGTTATTATAAATCTTATTTTACAATCGAATCAAGGACAGCACAACCAGCAGCAGGATCCCAAACGCTCCATGTGGACTTAATTTTTTTTCTTCATGCATTTAAAAATAATCCAAAAAAATATTTAATACCCAGAGAATTTCACAGAAACCTGAATAATTATGAGGAACCAACACAAGGACACCCAAAGTAAATAAGTGCAAGGCATTAAAACATTCAAAATTAAACAAGTCAATAAATAAAATCCATCTTCATCCTCATGAATAAAAGTAGAAAGAAGTTAAGCTGCTGTTAGAAACGTCAGAGCTTTAATCATTATAAAGGAAATAGACATGTTGCATTCAGATGCAATTTATTTTTCTGTTCATCAAAGTAACCACTGATAATATATTAATTTATTTTTTAATTCTTTTTATAATTAGCTATTTTGAATGAAGATCTATGTGATATATATATCTGTTTGCATATACAGTATATATATATATATATATATATATATATATATATATTTTACTGATGCAGCTTTTAGGAACATTAACAGGTTTTCAATCAATCCAATTATTCCTACTGTGACACTTACAGAAGAGCATCAGAAATCAATTTTAGATAAAAACTCAAAGCAATGACTTATTAATGAGACTGTATATTACATCTAAGTAGCTCTGTTCTCTTCAACAAACGTGGCTATGCAACAAATGTCAATATTTACACTGTATACAGACATGCTGGCGAAATGACCGCACCAGCCAACACAAACAGTATCATCTGGGCTAAAATTCATCATATACACACATTTCACAATTTAAGAAATTTATTCTGAGAAGACAAAATCCCCAAATTACCGTTTGATGTTGCACAGAAAGTACATTGTGTTAACTTTCAATGTTTGGGGGAAAAAAGCCAGTGATGGGATTAAACAAACAACAGATCCAGACTGGTCCCTGAATCAGATTTAGGAGGTGTGTGTGTAGGCGTGTGTGTGTGTGTGGAGGTGGGAAGGCGTCTGTAAGCTTTGTGCTCAGAATTCCTCGTGCACGTTTCTGGCGTAATCCATGAGTTTGCTGCCGGTGAAGTATTCGCTGTACCTCAGGATTTCTTCCAGCTCCAAGCGATGGTTCTGGTTCTCGTCTGCAACGGCAATCATCTGCTTGGCCTCGTTCAGAGCGTTGTGCTCGTTCATCGGGTCCATGTACTCCTGGGAGACAGAGATGGGAATATTTAGAACATCATTTTTAAATTTTGAGCTATTTGAGCCAAATTATAGAAAAGGAATTTTGAAAACATTGTCAGTGGTGACCATCATGACCTAAAATTATAGTTATGCTAAACCTGAAACATTAGTAATAAACATTAATTGCACCAATACTCAAGTGCTATAGCAACATAGTAATCAGTGGAAGATAATGTTAAAGCGCTAGTGTGAGTTACTGCAGATAAAAGCATTTTATCTGCAGCACAGAGCCGCCCTTCTGTGACTCACCTCCAGCTCATTCATGGTAACGATGCCATCGCGGTCCGAGTCGATGACTTCCTCAAACTCCTTCTTTCTCTCTTTGACCCAATCGTCGTCGATGTCCTGCCCCTGCTGGTTCTCCACAGTCCCAACGGGTAAAGAAATGAACTCCGACAGGGTCAGCTTCCAGTCTCTGTCCTGGTCTGCAGGAGAAACACAGGACACCTTTAAATTACACTCAGCATAGCTTAGGTGAACCACTGAATACTTCTGCACATTGTCACTTTCATCTGAGCTAGATTTTTTCCCGATATTGGGACCGATACAAATACTAATATCAGATAGGTGCATCTCTAGCTTAAATTACCCTTAGTTATACAGTAATTACTAAAACCAGAGAGAATTTCAACATCTAACATTTTAACTTGATTTATTTATAGAAACTGAACCAGTCAGTCCTTTACTAGTGGTTTGAGGTTTAACTGCAGCACCACAGCCAATCAGCACCCAAAGTAAAAAATTAAAACATCTAAAAACATTAAAAATGAGCATTTTTAAAGATTGCAGCGAGTCTGGTTCCTTAATACCAGAAGAAAACAGCCTTCTGCATTTAATTTCCCCATCAGTGTTTGCCCCAATGATGACTTACAGCAGGTTTATGTAACAAAGATTTAGAAAATGTTAACATACCCAAGTCTCGCACTATTTCCTTCACCATGTATCTGAGCATGCCTTTGCTGTGCTCAGGGTGGAGGAAAGAGAGGAACTCTTCTTCATCCAGCCGCTGGTCAGCAGGAGGATTATCGGCTTGAAACCAGCGGTCCTTTAGGCTCTCCAACACCTCCTGAGCTGCAGGGATAAAACCCAAGAAAAACAGTTTATAGCAAAGATTTAAAGCCTTTCGTCATTTAACACCAAAGCATTAAATCTACTTACTTTCCTCGTCCAGTTTCAGCTCTTCCTTCTTCTTTATTTTGTCAGTAACCTCTGTTTCATTAAAACCTTTGCTGGCGAGAAACTTGACTTTGTACTCATTCCATGTTACGTAACCTAAAAATAGCAAAAATAAACACCTAGTTAGCTCTTGAATACATTTTAAATATTTATCAATCTGAGACTCTCACCGTCCCCATCTGGATCAACAGCCCGGAAACTGTTCTTGTTCTCCTCCATGGCCTCCTTGAAGTGCTCCTTCGTCTTCTCCACGATCCAGTGCTGCATCTCCTTGGCACTCACACTCCGATCCTTGTTGACGTCGACTCTGGAACGAGAGAATTTACAAACAAAAAATCGTAAGTCTTAACTTTTTCTCAAGCTTATAAAACAAAAATAGCATCAATGGGAACAAAAAAGGCCAACTAGGATGCCCTTCCTGGGTCAGAGGTATAAGAGTTTCGGTCTGTATCGATAATATCTGAAATACTGCGAAACTGGTGGCATGACTTTTGCTGTTTTATCCACAGTTTTCACTCCACACTGTTTATTTTTAAGCAGTTATGAGGCACAGCGGCGAAACCTTAAACTGCCGCTGTGCCAGTTACTCAAAAGGTTGTTGCTAAGTAACCAAAGAGTGAGTGTGTTATTAGGTAACCAAAGAGCGAGTAAGTGAGTTAGTTAATGCCACCAACCTGGCCATAAGAGGTTGAGTTGCTAAAGTTTTCCTCTGCCTACATCTCCCAGAATGCTGTGTGGTTCTTGATCAGAGTTCAGTGAATATTCTATTGGCATCATCATATGTCTATATCAATATATATTGTTATTGATATATTATCCAGTCATAGTCAGATGAATAAAACTTTGCAGGGTTGGTATACTTTAATCATCAGAATAAAATCGAATTAGTTGTCGCCCTCGCTTGATTGCACCTTTTTACATCACCATCATTACTGCAATTTGTCGCTGTTTCTTGCCATGCTGGTCATTTTACTACTTCAAATATTTGACATTTATGTGGACGCTCCACTGTCAGCAATTAACTGTGTTTGCCTGCTTGTATAAACCTGTTTATTCTGTTGAAATGGCCAACATAAAAATTGAAAGTATAGGACATGAAAACCAAGCAAGACAGAGGAGCAGTGCCTATCTGTTTTACATCTCTTCTTTCTGTTGGTCGTTCCAAAGTCTTCCCTGTATAAGACACTCCTAAATTCACTAAAAGTTCTCCTAACAACTCCAAACATTTTGTCATATTAGGATTTATTTTAAAGCCTAAGATGCCTTGTGAATAAATTTTATCTTACTGAGGTAAAACTCTAAGAAAAATTTCCCAAGTGTATTTGTTCAGCACATTTCAACAACAGGCTTTACGTGATAAAAACATAACACAAGCAATTATGAGACACACAACAAACATCGCATTTTGTCAAATGCCATCATCAAAATCCCTAGGAATAGTTCAATTTAAATTATTACAATTTGAGAAATTCAAATAATTGTCCTTAAAAGAGGCCAGTAGGAGCTACTTTGAGGTTTTTTTTGAGAATACAGGTCCTAAACTAAAGTTTCTTTGTACAAGATTTTATTACTTAACTGTGTCATAACTGTATCAGTTTCGCAGAGGTGTAACATACACTAAGAAAACAGGACACAACTCACACTGTAGAGGTCTGAAACGCTAGTAGTTATTAGAAGTGAAATATTACTCTTTGTTTGTTAGAATAGAAGATGTGTGTGTGGTGAATTGCGTGCAGGGCGTTGACTGCTCCTTTAAAGGTGTAGATCCCGGTGGGGGTCTCCCACCAGGATCTTCCCACAGCGTTGGGCCAGAAACACGTCCATGATGGCTGGTGTGCCGTCCTGAGCCTCGTCAAACCGTCGCCACGAGGGTGACGGTTCCATAGAAACCACCTGTCACTCTGAGCACTCCGTCCACAGAGGAGAAGAGGAGGTAGAGGAGTCCAACGGCCACCAGTCGGTGCACCGTGGTACCCAGCCGTGGTCTGACTATGCCGTAACCAAGACTGACTATGAGAACCAGGATTCGAGCCAGGGATCTTTTGAGTGCAGAGAGAAGCTTGGCGAAAATCACAGCTGCCAGGACATAGTCTCCTTTTCCAACAAAACAATTCTTTCTTCAGCTAAAATGCGCAAATCTCATTTAATGGTGTCATCTGATAGAAATCCATGGAACCATTTAGGTTCGAGATGTCATCACGCTTCAAAAATGTGTCTTTTTTTCTAGCTTTAGTAGACTGATTTCAGCTGAATTTAAGAGAAAGTTAAAAAAAAATTTTTGTTTCTAAGTTGCCATGTTAATTAACGGTGAACCAACACAGCAGGTTTACCTGGAATGCAGACGAACGTGTGTAGTTACTGAGCTTGCCCTTTAAATTTTTCTCCACCATCATCTTCTGTGCAACATAAAGGAGGCCTGAAGCGAGCAGAACTGTGACTCTGCATTTACAAAACCACAGTATTTCTGCAGTATTCCAATATTGCAACACACCCACAACTAGATTCCTTGCAGCATTTTGTGGCTGTATTACAGTTATTATGTTGTATAACTGACCTTTCAGTTTCCATTGCTGATTCCCCCATGAGGGACAGTAAAGGATACTCTTTTGTTTCAATGTTGAAATATTTAGCTATTTCAGCCCTGACCTTCAGCGTTACAGCAAACTGATCTTATCACGCCTAGCTCAGAAATGCAGAGACTCCAAGCTGTCTACAGAGTGCCAGAAATACATTTCTTACTTGGTAAAAATCTCAATGAGCTTCTTCCTGTTCCGCCTTGGCTCTGAATCCTCTTCAAAGTCGTCCATCTCCTTCCCCAGGAACACTTCCTGGTGGAAGTCCTTGTTGAGGTGGCCGTCCATTTCCATCTTTAACCCATTCAGGTGGTCCGGTGGAAGGATCTCGTTCTCGTCCTTAGCGGCCGGAGACTTATCCTTGGAGGATGACATGTTGGCCGGACGCGCGTGTACATCCAAAGTTAGCAGGAAGTAGAGGAGCAGAGAGAGAGCCAGGAGGTTCCTGGCCCACAGATCTCGGCAAAGAGCCATGAAAAACACTTCTGGAAAAACATGAAAGCAAAAGCTTAACCAGATCAGCTTTGAGAAATTAAACAAAAAATATATACAGTTTTTAGAAAAAAATAGAATCATCTCCAGACATTACAATATACAAGAGTTCAGGAATAGGGGCAGGACAGATTATTATTTCTAAAATGTCTCTGTCTAGTTGCAGATAGACATTGAAATTGTATTAATTTAATTTCTCCAAAGTTTTTTTTTTTTTTTTATTATTATTATTTTCCTTCAGAAAGCTGGAAAAGAATTCATATCTAATTCAATTCAAAATCTACGGCTGTAAAACTGAAAGTGCTTTAATACATTCTAAAAGCTATAGGTGCAAAAAAAATATTAAAGTTTTCCTTTTGGTTTATGTTTCCTTAAATCTTTTAGTCATTTATGTTGTTCATGACAGCAATATATTATTATTTCTATTCTTATGGTGATTTACACAGTTCAGATTTTCATAAAATAGTTATTTATATGATTTCATTTTTTGTAGATTGTACATTCATCATTGATCAAACTGTTGCCTCAACTTTAATGCCGCATTCACGTCTGTTCGGAATTTTCTGTACCTCAACACGCCCACTGGAAAAATCCCACTTGTGAACCCTTATTCAGACTGTCTTTGTGTGACAGGAAAAAGCTTAAACAAAACTAACAAAAAAGAAACAACAACCGTGAAAATACATTTTAAAACCTAAATACTCCGACCGTACAGGTTTAAACTAAGTAAAGACGCCTTTAATGTCTTGTTTGTGATCTAATTTGCCTCAATAATTGATTTTGAACATTCGAGATGTGACGGGTTTTCAGCCCAATTCACAAGGTCAAAACTTAAACTGGTCCTCCGACTGTTTATATAGTACTGCAGTAATAAACAAGCGCAAAAAGCAAAACAATTTTTGTAACACGCAGTTCGAATTACTCTCACCATTAAGTGAAGTACAATCCTGGTCACTAGCTACCACATTAGCGCCTTCTCTGTCAGCAAATAGTCTCAAATATCCACCTGGCACTAAAATGCCATTTGCAATGACAGTAAAAGTGACTTTCAACGACTCTACGGAAGACTGGAAACACATCAGCAGCTAGCTAGGCGTTGATGTTTGATAGTTCCACAGACCTGCGGTAAGTCAGTCAAGACGTCACTCTGCGATCCCGGAGTTAAGTGATCCTCCGACACAAACCCTCTAAAAAGTGTAGTGCCGTTCTGTCCACGTCAACACAAAAGACACACAAGAGGAAGGACGAAAAATGGTGTCGATTTCCCGATAATTTCCCAGGTGGCTCAGTTGAACTGGTTAGCCGCTAACGCTGTTCTAATGAATTATGCAACCACTCGTATTCGGAGCTATCACTTCCGGAACAGCATTTCAAAATAAAATAATGGTAAATTTGAGTTCAAGAATTTGTAAACGGTAGTATAAATGTTAATATAATGAAAACTAACTAAAGATTGCGAGACATCCTTTACGTAAGAATTCGATGATCGTTTTAGCTCACATTGTTGTTTTCAGTTTTGTCGAGTAGTAAGAAATTTGATTTCTCACGACAAATTCAAATTATTAAGGGTTTAAAAAAGACAAAAAAAACTGGCAGCATTGTTGGAGTTATTCTTTTTTCTTCTATGTTTGTTACATAAAAGCGTCAATACATATTAATAAATTCAAAAATATGGCTAAATACAATTAGTTTGTGCAGTTTAGTGACACAATTCACACTTATTTATGTGAATGGTGGAACTGATGTTGTTTTTCATTTTTTTTTTTATCACAAATAACAACACAATATTGTCATATCGTCCCCAACCCATTAAAAAAAAACTTAAAATAATGAAAATAATATCCATGTATTTTGTTAATGAAAATTACTGCCAAATTTAAACATTTTTGAAATCTACATTTTCGTTCTCTGTTCCTCTGTAGAAAATGTACTTTGTCCAGTTCATTTTCTTTTTTTTTTCAGTAAAAGAAGTGAAAGACTGCATTTTTTTTAGTACTCTTGTTTTATAATGTAAAACGACTTCCGGTTTTATGTTGCATAGGCGAAACTTGAAATTGTACCTCGTACAGCTTCCTACTACGTTTACCCAGCTGTGCCAGCGACGCAGTGTGGCCGGACTGCACTTCCACTAACTTCCTCTAGATGTCATTATTTTCAAATTTAATGCCATAGGAGCAAACAGACCAAGCTGTCTGAAATTACAAGTTAGAAAGTGAAAACCAATACACAATTTATTCCAGAAACATTTCACTGAGGCAAAAATAAAAGATTATTGTATCTGAAAAACACACATAATTTCCTAAGATTAGAATTATATTCAGGGAAATTTATAAACTGTGTGTATTTTCTAGAGAAAAGTCAATGAGCATCATTAGGGATTAAAAATAAATCAGGACTCAGGATGGAATATGCTCCCATGTGGATCTCTTTGGAAGTTTTTCTGAACTTGTGGTCACTTAAAAGTTTAAGTTTGTTTCTATTTCCATCCCAGACCTAAACACAAGAGTTTGAAAGAGTAAGCTAATGCTGAGCCAAAATGACTGATACAATAATTCATACAAGCAACACACATAACTTTATTGTCTGCCAAAGAGCCTTCTCAACTCGACCATTTCATCTATGAGATAAAACAGAGCAGAATAAGCTTGTATGGTTGCCAACAGAGAGGCAAAGCAAAAAGAGAGAGAGAGAGCGAGAGAGACTGGGGCAGGGGGGTGGGAGGGAGAAAGGGAGATGATAAAAGTGAGCCCTCCTGCAGGCTCAGAGCAAAGGAGCGACTCAGACCAGACTGAAAAAAGGGCAGAGAGTGCAGTGGAGCAGGCAGAAAGCAGCCCAGCAGACTCTGAGGCAGACTCTCTGCGCATTGACTAGTTGGAGCAGTGAGCAGCACCTGAGCGGCGTCAGGCATCTGCTACCTGTTGAGTTTATTGTGGAAGCAGACAGGAGTGACTAATTCTTCAAGGAGAAGCATCAAAAGAGCAATTCTGGACCTTAGACTAATTGATTTAACTGCTGTCCTTGCAGCTTTTTGAAACTTTTTTTTTTTTAAGGAAACTGATTTCTTTGGATCTTGCTCCACTTTGTTGCATCCTGGAACTTCTTCTCAGTGTAAAAACCAGCAGGAGGGAAAAAAGAGAACTTAACCATCCATCTCCAGCGGCTCTCACAGCCCACCCTCTCTGCTTTGGACACCCCTCCTCTCTCTCTCTCTTTCTCACTTTCTTCTCCTCTTTTGCCCCCTGTGCCCTCCCTCAATCACCTCACCTCCCCCCCAACAGAGCAGAAAGCGTGAAAAATCTCACTAATGGCTTTATTTGCTGTCAGTTCTGTGCCTCTCTGTCATTCCCCTGGACCATTCTGCTTCACACATTTCATAGTTGAGTAAGCCTCCTCGACTGTTTGGCTAGACTTAGCAGTGCCCCTGCAAAGGCTGTGCTGGCTTGGAGCTCATCAAGAGGGGAGGAAACACAGCAGCACCACTCAGTCTGAGAACTTTGTGGACAAGGACATTCAGAAACTTAATTCCTCACGTGTTTTTTAGGCTTTAGCATCGTCACCTTCTGTCAACAAACACTTCTGGTCCTCAACTTCTCTGCAAGATTTTCCCCAGGCGCCTTGGTGCTGATTTGAAGTGTGAAGATGAGGTGTGGATGTGGCCCTCTGGCAGTGGTGGCTGCCGTGTTTTGGACTCAGTGCATTCTTCTGGACGGGGTGGAAGCCAGGAAGGAGCGAAAGAGGCCAAAGGAGGCCGCGCCGCAACACACAGAGGCTTACAATGTGACTCTGTCCAACAGCGAGGAGGTCGGCGGAGGCATCAAGGTAGGGTGCAGAGCTTCACACTGCTAGTCTTAAATCTGCACACTGTAAAACATTTTATTTGGATGGTACACTGCAAAAACACAAAATCTCAAGTATTTGTGGTCTAGTTTGTGGTGCAAATATCTTAGTGGACTTAAAATAATTCAAAACTAACATACAAGTGACTTGTCAACAAGATATGGTTTGTTTTAAGTCAATAATTTTTTAATGTGGATGAAAAAGTACAAGTTCCACTGGCAGATTATTTCACATACAACAAGAGAAAAATATCTGTCAATGGAATTAGTACTTTTTTAAAATCAATATTTAGGAATTATTGACTCAAAATGAGATATTTTTTCTTGCTGAAAAGATCCTTGTAATTTAGTTTTGTTTTATTTCAAGTCTTCCAAGATATTTGCACTAGAAACTAGATCAAAAGTACTTGGTACGATTTTGTGTTTTTGCACTGTATTTGATTCACCGACAGAAAGTTGCAGATATTTGTGATGTGAAACAGAAAAACCCATGTTTACAAATTTTTTCCTTTTTTATTTTTTTTAAACAAAGAACTTCTGAAAAGTTTGGGTTGTACTTGAGTTCAGTCCCTGCTCCTGAATAAAATCACCTCGAACACCCCTGCTCTAATTCAAACGAGAGTCTAAGGTTAATTCACAGATGTGAAGGTCTGGTTAGAGGAAGTAAAATGCGACAAAAGGCTGAAGCATCACAGGACAGGTGTGCCCCTACAGGTCAAGCTTCAGAATGTGTGACAGACGAAAAAAACGTGTGAATCCCTGAATGGATGACTACCGTAGGCATGCTAGGAATGTGGACATCTAAAGGCTGATCTGTGCATCAATTAGTACATGCTGTGGGTGTCTTTGTCCAATTTTCCAGCTCAAGTGAACAAATAAAGATGCTATTACTTGCAAGATAATTTATGCATTAGAATGAGGAAATGAAAATGGCTAATTTATTCATTAGATACAGGAACTACCAAAGGTATTTGCACCAGCGCTACAAACTATGTATTTCATTGGGATTTTATTTGATGGATGAACACAAAGTAGCATAAAATTAACAAGTTTGTACTCAAACCCTCCTTTAATCTAGTCCCTGCAAAAATAAATTCCAGTTTCACCAAATGCCTTTAAAAAGTTCCCTAAGTAGAGTCTAACTGTCTGTAATTTAATCTCAGTTTAAATCCAGCTGTTCTGTAAAGTCTCTGATGTTTATTAGAGAATATTAGTGAACATACATGAAGACCGAGTAGCACAGGTGAGAGGTCAGGGGTGAAGTTGTAGAAAATATTAAAGCACTATTTTAATAGAAACTATTCAGAAATTTACATATCTTAAGGAAATCTGTTGAGTCATCCAAAGATAGAAACAGAATAGCATAACTGCAAACTTACTAAGACATGGATAAGTCTGGATGAGCTGCAAAGATGTACAACTCAGGTGGAAGAATCTGTTGACCGGACAACCGTTCCAAACATGGAGGTGATGGCAGCATCACCTCCATCACAAGGAAAGCTTTTCTTCAAGAACTGGGAAACTAATCAGAGTAAAAGGGGAGATGGATGGAGAACAATCCCAAAGAAAAACCCATTGGAGGCTGTGAAAGTTCTGAGACTTTGGCAGAAATTCACTTTCTACCAATAACATAACCCAGAAAATATATCTAGAAAATAATGGAATGATTTAGATCAAAGCATGTTGATAAACTTAAATGTTATTTTGCAGGCGCCTTCAATTCTGATTGAGCTTGAGCTATTTTCCAAAGCAAAGTAGGCAAGAATTAAAGAAGACATTTCTTTAATTCATTTCTGAAATTACAAGACATTTTTAGAAATATCTTGTAATTGCTGCGAAAGGCAGAATATGAATGTACTCATTACTTTCCAGATATTTAATTGTAAAATAAAACTGTTTTGTTTTACATTTTGTTGATCTATTGCACAAAAGAAATTCCATTAAAATACGTTGAAGTTTGTGGTTGTAGCCTGAATGAAAAAATGAACTCAGTACTCACGTCAGTGAAAAAAGAGGAGCGATGGTTGCCCCCCAACTTTATATTTTTGTTTTTCTTGTTGGTGTTGCATATTTCTGATGGTTTCCAGCGTGGTATTTATTTTGCTTTCAGCCCACCCATTATGTTGGCATTCTCATGTAGCTCTCACTGCCCCATACACCAGTCGTCACGTCTCGTGGTAACCCCTCCTCCCGTCCTGAAACCACACAGTGAGGTCTCCTTTGTATCTTTAAGAACACTTTGTAGGTGGCTGTGGCCTACCCCTGTTTATTTGACTTGGTTAGCCCTGTAAAAGCAGCAGCTATGAAGGATGACCTTATGTCAGGCCCTGCAGCCTGTTGAAGATTGAGCCTCCGCGATGTCTCACCTCTGTGCTACGTCCTGCACAGTGTCTTTGCAAACCCCCCTATCACCATGGTGCCTAACAGGATGTGAGGTAACCCCTGGCAAGGCTAGGGAAGTTAGGTGGGAAGATGTTAAAAAGGACATTTTATTAAAAATTCACATTTTGAATGCTTTTGCACTTCCATTTGGGTCTCTGCTACTTCTAAAAACAGCCCAAGCACTTAAAAAATCCCACCCAGTTGCTTTTTGTTACTAAGTTAATATTTTTTTGGTGTCTGGAAAATGGGCTGTTTCAAAAAACCTTCCAAGTATAACATCACAAATGAGCAGGCACTACCCCTCAACTAGCAACCCCAGCAAAGCCCAGCCCGTCACCTAGCAGCAAATGGAACTCAAGCACAGTTAGTCAGTTGAGGTTTTTTTTTTTTTAAACAAGCTTGTTCTTCATTTTGTGAAGTTAGAGTACCCAAAACTGTACTCAAGTAACAGTAGAACTACTTCAACAGATTTTTACTCAAGAAAAAAAAAAGTAGTCATCCAAGTAAGAAGAAAAAGGTGTCATCACACAGACCAAAATATAAATATTGCTATTTTGGTATTGGTATTTGGTATTTCATAGACCAAAATGAAAATAATTCATATTAATAACATAATTACAAAATAACAAAATAAGACAAAAGAAACATTTTTAAAACTTCTGAAACTTTACTATGAAACTGGTGAATGCTTGGTGAAAACAATAGTGTTCTTCATTCAGTGAAGATACTTAGTGGGTGGAGTATCCAGAAACTTTACTCAAGGAAGAGTAGTGATGCTTCATAGTAAAATTACTCAACCAAAAGTAAAATGTATGGCATAATAAATATACACCTAAAAGTACACTTTTCCAAAGAAAATCATTCAAGTAAATGTAACGATAAATCTTGCGACCCAACTCTGGGTTGTAAGAGTTGGTAGTTGCTGTACAACTCCCAACTGCTGGAAAAGACAAGAGTTTTGTTGATGACCTACCATTCAGAAACATTTTGCTGCATTCTTGTTGGTTGTGCAGGAGGCTCTATTTCTGCTTTTCAAAGATGTATAATTGTATAATTGCACATCTGTTTGCAGCCATTTTCAAGTGTGCTGGGGGGCCTTGGCCAGCAGCAGTTTATTAGGTTTGAAATAACAAGGCGCCCTTAAACAGCTCGTTCTGAAAGGCACTCAAAATAGGCAGAACTGAGCAAACTAAAATCTCATTAGCTTGATTTTGTGCAAAAATGTCATAAACATGTTTTGCATAGCTCATAGACCTATAAACTGTTCAAGGAAGCATAATAGGTCACCTTTAAAAGATCTGGGGCGATGTTGTTCTCAGCACATCGATTCTGTCATGCATGGGCCCAGTCTGCCTCCACTGTGTCTGGGACATCCGATAGGAGCGGCGTGGTCCTGAAAACTCGGGCAGCATGCCATGTAAGCCCCTCACAAAGCCCCGTAGAAAGAGCCCTGAAAGGGAACACCTCAGTGAGGATTAGGCCCGGGTGCCTCCCTCTTTTCTTTTCATCTCATTTTCCACAATCAGACGTTAATGACATAATCACTCTTTGGGCAAACTGACAGCATCTCAGACATTTTTTATATTTTATTGTTAGAGAGCCTCTACCAGAATGTATTTTATTTGAATTTCATGAGACAGACCAAAACAAAGTGTAAATAACTGTGTCAAAAGTGCAGGGGTGTCCAAAAAGTGACCCTTGGAAAAATTTTATGGGGCCCGTCTCGACTGCTGTTCAAAAATGGCCCTCCAGTGAGCACTGTTAATTGTTTGTTAATTTTTAGCATGAAAATTTGAATGACAAATTAAATTCTTCCTCCAATTCAATTCAGTTCAGTTCAGGTTTATTTGAATCCCAATAATCTTGATAAATAAAAAAAATGACAAAGTCATAAAAATGACCCACAAAACATCATCATAACAACACTTTTCATTCTTTAAAGCATTATTCTTTTAATAGACATGCTTTTTTATTTGAATTTAATAGTAAATAGGGCTATAAACATCCAGTTACTTTTTACTGAAAAACAAAATGTGAGCACATTAATTCTTCTATTAAACTTGGTTAATCGAAGGAATTTTTCCCCCCCAAAAAAGTAGGGAAACTGTCTGCCTTTTATTGAGACAAAATTCTACTTTGATTCATTAAAACATTGCATGTTTGACATATTGCTGAAACCTGAGTCACAACAAAATTATTTTGGATTTCAAGATGGAAAAACAATGTGACTCCTGAATACTTTCAACTTTGGGATTCTGGCCACTGTTGCAAACAGTTTGAACTCTACTGACCAAGAGATTGACTTGAATTCCTCTTCGCAAAATAGCTAAGGATCAGTCAAATTAAACAGACAGCATCTCTGAACTCATATTTTAGAACCTTAGCATAGATTCTCAACTGGATGTAGATTTAATCTTTGACTGGGCCATTTTAAGAGTTAAATATACATTTGTTTAAGCTATTAGCTCTCCAGATATTTGCTAATAACCCATTTGATTCATATGTGCATGTGAGCATCTTTTCCCACGTTTACAGTATCCACTGCATAGTTTATGGCAAAAGCAAACTTTAAATGCAGTAACTCTCGTGTCAGAATCTCCCATCAGAGATGTGAATCTCTGCAGCTCCTCCAGAGAAAGCATGTATTTACTTCCTCCCAATTCATGATTACAGATCACGTTGTGCTGGTCTATCTTTTAAAATCCTACTAAACCAAAATGAAATTTGTGGTTGTAAAGTGGCTGAATGTCACCAAGGATGCATTATTTGTGAAGGAATATAAAAAGTTAAGAACCATGCAATAGTATTATTTTGGTTCAATAAATTCTCTCTCACACACATTAGAATAGAATAGAATAGAATAGAATAGATTACAATATAGAATATTATTACAATATGACAAACTTTTTTTAATGGTAGTTTGTACGTTTATCCTCTCACACTTCAGAGAAGAAGCTCATCCAGTTGCGGCTGTCTTGGTGTGTCGTGTTCTCTGACCAGCCAAACATTTACACCCTCATTTACGTTTTTTCCCCTTTGTGGCCAGTGGAAACCGTTCTAATGATGGCATGTCTATCTGACCAATCCTGTGTGTGGGCTGCTAACAGCGTCCAGTTGGATGCTGCATTCTTCTGGAGATTTTCCGTTTGAAACGGATCCCAGCAGTCGTCTTTGTAACAAGAGGGATTCTTTCGTGCGGAGAACGAACATTTCAGACAAGCCTGACCTCTGTATTCTACAGTTTTAGAGCACAATGTCAAATATTTAGGCCTTATAGAGATCCCCTTAAGATGAGAAGAATCTGTCACTGCTTCACAGCAGCGAGGGATCTATGAGGGCTGTAATGGAGAGACTCAAGTCAAACATCACGCCTGGCGTGTTGAGTAACAGCAGGGTTTAGCCTGAAGCAAAGGTTTTTGTTTCCTTTCTCTCATCCCTGGTGATGATTAATGCCGCAGCTTGTGGGACCTTCAGAATCAGCCCACACATAGGAGACAGGGCCAAGTCCCACAGGAAGCAAGACCACTGCGCGAGCACGTGTTGCTCTTATGCTGGGCCTAACAGGAACTGTCCCCAGTCTGCATGGCATTGTGTTGGCGTGTCAGAAAACAACTAAAGTGATGCTTATTTAACGCTGAGAAAATGACCCCATGAAGTTATCTGCAAAAGAAACAAGTTGTAAACAGTCTCTTTGTCACCACATCTGGGATTTGCAAGCAAAATAAACCAAAAGGTTTTGTCTTCCCCATGCAGACACAGAGCAGCCGTTCTGTTTGGATTGATGTTAGATTTATGGAAATCTCTTAATCTTTCCTGATTCTGCTCATGCATCAGTCACTGCACCAAGATTTGTTTTTTGTGGCTTTATAAATTAATAGATTTGCACATGTATCTGAAAAAAAGGCAGAGCTACATTACAACTTTATCCTGCACATATATTAAATGTGCATTTGGACATTTTGTTGTTCAGAAAATGTGAATTCGAGATTAAGTCAGGTATGTGGTATTGTAAAGATGAGTATAATTTATGAATTGTGGTTAACTAATAACTGAGGAGGAATAGAAAAATGCATAAACAAAGCTAGAAGATTTTGCTTATGCATGGGAAAAATGGTGAGATCTTCAAAAATATTTTTTTGTGTGCTAAGTTATTGTTAGCAACATTGTTGATATAATATTAGAAGATTGGCCAGGATTGTTTCTGCAAGCAAAAATGTGTAAATTTAAAATGTAAAAATATTTTCGCATTCTGGAAATTTCACAGTAGATTTTATGATATCCAATTGGTTATGATATTCATTAAATTTTAAGCAAGAAAGGCCTGCTTTAAAGTGGTACAGAAGAAAGACATCTGTTGTTTATGGATATTTTATGGCACATCCAGCAAGCAGTATAATTATCACAATTAAAATCTTTATTTTCCCAGTCCTAAATTAAGAACAAATAGCTTGAAATTTTGCTCTGTATTTCTTGCTAATAGATCCCTTTTAGCATTGCTTTGGGAAATTTAACGCGCTGCAGGCCCTGTTTGCATCCATCAAGCGCTTACAACTCAGCCCATCCATCAGAAAAAGCTGCAAGAAAGTGAAAAAGGAAAATGCTTTCAAACTCAATTCAGAGCCCCTGAAGAGCTTAGATGGATGTTCTGCCTACAGTCAAATCACAGAGTAAACTCTGTTTCTGGGCTGGATCAGGATCCTACTGCGTTTCAACTTCTCATTTTACCTACCACAGGGAAAATGGGCACTCACTCCGGCAATAGAGCTGTAATTTGTAGAGACAACAGATGTTAGCCAGCAATCATGTTTCTTTTAATCTTATATTGCCTTTTATAGGAGGGTAAGGCCAAGATTTTCTCTGGTGATTAGGCAAACATAGTATTCAGAGCCTTGCATTTTCACATTTTGTCATGTTACAACCATAAACTTCAATGTATTTTATTGGTTCGTTTTTTTTCTGATCGCCTTCACCAAATACTTTGTGAAACCAACTTTAGCTGTGATTGCAGCTGCAGGTCTTTGGGAATGTCTCTACTTTTACAGCCAGAAACAGAAGTTACTGCACATTTTATTGAATGAAGATCATCAAAACATCAAAATGTTGGTTTTCACATATTTCCACAGACCGGATGTAGAGCTGCACTTTGACTAGGCCATTTAAACAGATGAATGTGGTCTTCTCTAAAAGATTCAACTATAAGTCTGGCTGCATATTTAAGAACATTGTCTTGTTGGGAGGTAAATTTTCCAAAGCAGCCTCATTTTTTTGCAGCCTCTAATAAGAATCCATCTCTACGTCATTTCTAACCACGGCATGATGCTGCCACCATCATGTTTAACCATAAGGAAAGTGGAAGTGTGTAATGTTATTCTTTTATGCTTTGCACGTAGACCAGATCCTTCTGGCTTGTGGCAAACTTTAAGTAAGCAGTGGATTTCTTCTTGCTGTTTATTCATTAAGACCAAATTTATGCAGCTAATGATTAATCTTGGATCTCTGCATTTTCTCTAGGATTATTATGAACTTCTTGAGTGCTTCTCTGATTAATGCTCTCCTTGCCGTTTAGATGGACTTCCATGGTTTGGTAGTTTGTTGTGCCACACTCTTTCCTTTTTCAGATGACGATGAACAGAGCTCTGTGAGTTGCTCAAAGCCTTAAAATTTGTTTATATCCAAACTCAGCTTTAGACATCACCATAGTTATTTCCTCACTGTGTTCCTGCTGTGTTCCTTCGTCTCCATGATGATGCTTTCTCACTTAAGATGACACACTGATGCCGTCACAGAACACAAAAACTGAGTATGTTCTTTTTTTTACAGGTCTCACATTAAATGGGTCTGAAATTATATGCAAAGATTTTCCAGTTATAATTTTGAAGGCATGATTTTCCTTCCACTTTGCAACTATGCAAAGTGGAAAACCAACTTTACTAGTTGGTTTTAAACAGTGAAGTTGTAAACAATACATTCACTTCAAAACCACACAATCTTAGAGTATATTGTTAGTCTAGTTTTTAATGCAAATATCTTAGTACACCTGAAATAAGTCAAAACTAATGCACAAGTAAATTTTCAGCAAGATATGGGAGCTTGTTTTAAATCAATAATTCATTACTTTTGCTGAAAAATTTCTAGTTGTAAATTAACTACAAGATGTTTTGGATTTTCTAGGCCAGAAGGAACCTGAAAATTATGTCTCCTACATCACTGTCATTCCCACAGTTGAACCACCAAAAGGTGATCCTATCCACAAAGTGTGGCCAATGCACTGAATGACCACTACAAGATGACGCCACGCCTGAAACTAGTTCAGGACAAGGCAAAGGTCTTGTGCTTGGTCTGGTGGAACAGGGGCGATGAACTCTTAGATGCAGATTTGTTCATACTAACATTTTCACCTGATTTTGCCTAATTGATGGAATAATCAAATGAGGTCAAAGGTCACTTGGCACATTGAGACAGGATGTGGCATTGAATTTTCATGTTTCTAAAATATTTCTGAACACTCTTGTAACCATTCTTTGTTATAATAAGTTATGCATATCATGACTTTTCTTATTTTTTTATGTGTATAAATAGACATTTTTCCCATATTATAAGTTAAAATGTCTTGTCTGCTGGTAGATTATTTCACTTAGAGCCAGTACTTTTTCATGGTCCAATACTTGGTATGGTTTTGTGCTTTTGCAGAGTTTATTGAGATTAAAGTTTTGTATTTAAGGACAAAATCTATAACAAAGCAAATGTTTCCCAGCTTAATGACAAGAAACTGAAAAAAAAATAAAAATAAAATCCCAGTAACAGTAGCATTGTATGAGAATAGATAAAAATTCTCCTAGTCCTCTTTGCCTTCTTTATATAAAAATTTCTCATATCTATATGCTTTTTAACCATGGTTAGCAGTCCATAAAATCCTAATACATATAAGTTCTAAGTGCTAAAATGGATCGTGTTGATGGATTGTCAATAGTTTTGCAAGCTACTGTCAGACCACATTTCACCCAAACTTTCCAATGTGTTCCTGAAATATTTATGAAGCCACTGACAGAAACTTCAGTGTGTGTCAGGGCGATTATGTTCTGCAGAGAATGTTTTCACATTGTGTAACAGAATAGTGAAAACAGCACAGAGTCAACATTAAATGCCTATCCTTATTTAGCTCTCCCACAACAAATCCACAAGGTAATCTGTCTCTTTGAAGAGCAGCGATGGGGAACACGGAGGTGGATGTATGATGGCTGGGATGCACGCAGGTTAACAGGATAAACTCATCCCGGAAAGCCTGGGGATCCCTTCCTGCTGGGGCGGCATCGGCCCCTCGTTGGGCCCTTCCAACTCATGCATGGATGACTGCACAGGGAGCAGTGCAGCGATGTAAAAACAAGAGATTATAAAAGACTTTCCATCATCCCGCTCAACCTTAAACCTCCGTGTGCAACATTCTTTATCAGCAGCTAAATGTTTCATGTCGTCTAGTGTGTACATACAGGTAGAAAAACACATAACGCTGACGTGAAAACAAGATAAGTTAAGCTGGAGGAATTCAGGAGCTGCCTGTTGAAGAGTAGAATTGCTGTATCTGGTTGCGGCCCCAGAGACATGTTTTAACAGTTGTGTTTGTGTTTTCGGTGGCACGTTGCCCCAGGGAAATATTTCCCATTTTATTGCTTCAAATGAATTCTACCTAATTTTCTCCAAACTACATGAAAAACACATTAAAAGCAGTGAACACAGAAGAGCTCTTTTTCTCCGGGTAATAAAATCTCATGGCCCAGTGTGAACAATCTATCATGATTACAACTGTTTCACCAAATAATCCAAAACCTCTAAACCACCCGGCCAGAGAGAAGTATGAAAAATAAAACAATAAAAATATGTTTTATTGTCCGCTATGATTACCAGAACAGTCACTAGTGGAAAGACAAAGCATGCTTATGTGGAAACTTCAAGGATGCAGCATTGTTGCATTGTCCCTTGATTTATTTGATTGCCAGAAACATCTATGATTAAGATTTTACAGAAAAGATCCAAAAGTTCATGAAGTACAACATTTGCTTTTAACATTTTGCAGAACAGGGAGATGAGAAGGAAAAGAAAAACACAGTTTTTGCAACAAGTCTGTCAACATAAATTCAACCACAGACAATATGAATAAACTGGAGTCTAAATTTTGTTTGCAGAACTTGTTGTAACCATTGCATAAATTCATTTGTTTCCCTTTGAAAGGCCCCAAAGGACAAAACAGCAAAAAATCACGCTTTTTTTGTGTTTAGAGAGTTTCCAGTAAACAAACTTAAAGCTTAATTCCCTTCCATGTTGGGGTCACAGCTTGATAACAAAGGTCTCAAGATCATGTAGTAAGATTATAACCAACAACCTTAGAAATTAATCCTGCAGAGTTAGGCTCAGATTTCACAACTTCAGAAAAACCTGTTTATTGCATGTACAGTTGTAGGGATTTCTTTTGTTTTTGGTTTTATGTGCATTGTAATGTCTAATGATGACTAACAGCAGGGACGTTTCCAGGAACCACTGTGGCTTCCTGGGATAATTTTTCTACTCCCATCATTTGCAAGGTAGAAACCAGAGTCAAATCAGCATATCATTAGAGAAATCTACTAAAGAAAACAGACCCTGAACATTGTGGGTGTTTTTGCAATTAGCAGCGTGCTAAACAAATCTCATTGGTTGAATATTCTTAAACTCTTCTTCATTGCTTGTTTACACCTAACTTTAATATGGACAGCAGCATTAAACTGTGTTTTTCTATACAATTAAAACTTTTAAACCCAGTCAGTCATCTCAGTGTTTTAATGTTTATGCCAAAACTGGAATAAACATAAACTAACCTTGGTGTAAAACTGAGAAGACAAATTAAATGCTTTTTCACAGATTCAGACTGATAATGTTACAATATTTTATGTTTGGAGATTCAGAACAAAAAAATCCCAACCTCACTCTAGAATTGTGAATCATTTATCAGTTTCACATTTGAACGGATGTCACACATTGTGTGTATGATTAATGCTTAGCAAACCCAATGCATCTCACATGCTTTAGTTATTAAAAATCAGCTATTTTTTAAATCAGTTTCTCAGTTAGAAGTGTTTTCATTTTAGCTTCATATTTAACTAGAATGAAAAAAATCATGAAATTTCTTTAAAAGTGACGGAGCTCTCCTCTTGTTTCCTCAGTCTTGCTATAAAGCAGACAGAGAAAACCACATCCCTGCATTTGATCAAAATGAAATGACTTCGACTCTGATTCAGGAGCAGAACAACCTGATCAGGACATCGCTAATTTATTTTCTTTGCCACTGAATATATACTCCCATGAGAGTAAATATTAACTTCTGTGTTAGTGCTAAGATGGTTTAAACTGTACATATTTTTTATTCAACCTTTATTTAACCAGAATAAAACTCCTTAAGATCAAAGCTCTCAAAGGTGTCTTGACAACAACATAGTTAAACAATTAGTTAATTCATTTTGAGGAATAGTTGGTTGAATTTTTTGCTGTAAGCATTTCTTGAGGAGATATTTCTCCATTAGAGAAATTAAAATAATAAAATTCAGGATTGGTTAATTTATAACTTATCACGAAAAGACACTTTTTATACCAATTTTAAAATATTGTATATTTCCTGTTCACTTTTGTCAAGCTTCGTCTTCACCTTTTTCTAAATGGCTGCTGGATTTAACATTTTATCAAACAAGATGAAAAGTGCCGTCAAGGATCTTTTACCAGGGTTCCTTCTATAAAAGAGGATTAGGGCAGAATTGTTGAACTCAGGCTTTTTGTGAGGTAAAAGTAAGATTACTGTCCCACCAGAGAACACAGTTCTCCCCATTCTTTAGCAATCCCCTCAACAAGGATAACAACTGTCTGGAGGACTTGACATTTCTCACCTTTACACATGATAATGGACACATTCTCACGCACCGTGCTGGGAGGGCGTGTGCTTGAAACCGCTGATAGATGAGACAAGTTTAAGGCCCTCACACATCAGCGGTGATCAAAGCCAGAGCACCTCTGTTCTTCATCAACTCTGAGCTCTCATACCTACGTTCGCTCCCTCACTTGTTCACGACTTGCTCGAGCAGATGAAAAGAAATGTCGGGGAATCCGTGGTTCACTTCACACCCTAGTCAAAAGCAGCCAATGAGAGATGGAAAGCATCTGACAGCAAGCAGTAGAAAGGTTTTCTTTTTCTTTTTTTGGATCTGCATGTGTGGACTCTTTGAAGTTCTTACTCCCACCTGCATACGATGAATCAGCCATTTTTTTGGCATACAGTATGTGTGAGCCCAGCCATCACTACGGCTTATATTTCTCTGATAGTATGTAGAAATAAGACCAAAAAAAAAAAAAAAGAGACAGGAACATGATGTGTTTAATGGAAAAAACTGAGCATTCCTTCATTTGATGATTCAATTATTTATGCAGTGATTTGCTGTTATTCCATAGCTCAAAAATGAAGGTAATAATTACCTTAGTTATAGCCTTTCTTCTCTGAGCACAGAAAATCCCTGAGGGGAATAGTTTAATGGTTTAATTATAATGTTGTATTTCATACATTTGAAGAGAATGACTGATATCTTGGCAAGGATTCTCCTTTTTTCTAATATAGCACATGTGGGGCAACTCTCAAAGTGTTGAAACTCAAAAAGAACACAGTGCGATTTCACAGTGCTTCAATAAATAAAATGAGTAGATGAAGCTTTCTGGTTGTCAAAAAGGCTATTTTTATTGAGAGTTAAAGAACTCTGTGGTAAATTATTATGTGAATTGTTAATATAAGCTTTTTCAAGGCTCATTTCAGAGCCTTGAGATTGGCAGAAAAACGTTCACATATAATTTAGTCTGGGAGCTCTCGGTTTATTTTTAATGTCTAGGGGCCGTTGCAAACACATGGTGACTGACTTGTCTGATGACACAATTGGAAAAAGCAACAATCAGTTTAAGCATGCCATATTTTATTATAGGAGCAGAAGAAAACATCTAATAGGATTTTTTCTGAAAGTGCACCCCATATTGTTTTGCTGATTGAACCAATAGCCTTGAAATAGTTTTTATTGCAATAGTGTAGTAACATGGCAGTAAAATTCTAGGAACATTAAGAAATTATTGCATAGGCTTCTGCTTCTCTCTTTAATACACTTCAAAACAGGAACCATGTAATTTAACTGAGGCATATTGATTTTGTTAGCCAAGGAATGGCTCCAAAAAAGAACTGACTTATATTTGCTAATTTCTAAAATTGTAAGATTAAACTTTTCAACTAACATACTGCAAAACACCTTATGTTGGGTAAGGTGAAGGATCTGTGATACTGTCGACCTGTTTCCCCTCCAAATGCCTTGGGAACCTTGTCAGAGTGTATGGCATTGTGAAGGAAATTTGATAAGTTGAGCCATATAAAAAGTCTTGCCTTTCCCTGGCTCTATAACTTTGTAGCTCTATTAGCTTCATGGCAGCCCAGGTTCCATTAAGGAAACAGTTGGATTTGTTCGTTACAGAAATGGCTCAGAATGATAAAAGAAATGTGAAAGCCACAACAACCATAAATACCTCAACAGAAGTTATACTGAAACCCCAGTTTTAGCTTAACGCTAGAATGGAAGCTATGCTTAAAGAAATTTATGCTAAAACTGAAAGCTAGCTTATCAAAATTTATACTAAAATGAAAGCTATGCTAAAATGGGAAGTTAGTTTAATAAAATGTGTGCTAAAACAGAAGTTGGCTGAACTGTCGTCGTGGGTTTTGGTGGCTACCACTTGGCACCTGACTAAGCAGGCACACCGCATAGTCTTCAACCCCATCCGTCCTGAACCAGGGCTGTTTGTTGTGTGCTGTGTCTTAGCCTTCTCTTGTTGCCCTTCTTGCTATCAAGCTACCATTGAATAGTAACAAGTGTCATAAAAAACCTTTCAAAAATATAAAGAAAATTCGGTAACACTTTATTTGACGGGTTGTGAATTAGACCGTCATAAACATGACATTAAACTTTAGCTTTAATAACGTAAGGCTACATAATTTTTAAAGTTTAATCAGTAATACTTTTATAACAAATTTATGTCAGATCATGATTTCTTGGTTAATGACAAGTTGTCATAACAAAGACATTTTGAATAATGTCAACTTTGTATTAAAAGTGTCATGATTTACCGAATGACACTTTATGACAACAGTCATAAATATTCATGAAGACTTACTCATGTTCATGACGGTGTCATGACAGTCTAATTCACAACCTGTCAAATAAAGTGTTAGCGAAAAATTTTAATTTATATGAAAATTGTATTTCTTAACATCTGATTTTTACAAACACTGAAAAACTAATTCAATGGTTGATTTTTCTAAACTTTAAAATTCAAAGAGGTTTTCTAGCCAACTGTACTCCAATATTCAATTTTGTAGAAACTTGATCGCTTTTAGTTTTTATCTGTTTCCAAACCTGAAAATAACATCAATTAGGAAATACAGCAATCTCCCGGCAGCCGGCGCAGAATCTGTTTATTTTGTCTGCTGTCAGTGAGAGACAGGGACCAAGTGCTGCAAATCCCAAAGCATAAAAAAGGGAAGATTTTTCCTGCAGCATATTACAAAGACAAACAAGGAGTTACTTTGTTGCGGTGCAACAAGAGGCATGTCTTCAGCAGAGCAGAAGGGAGCATGTTGGTTTAGTAGATAAGTGATCCGTGTTCTGCTGCCAAACCTAAACAAATTCCATTTCACACAGCTCACCTCCATGCCTCGTCTGTATCTCCTCTTCTATCTCAACTGAAGGCCCCTGGATGTTCAGGGGAAAGTTGGGGTAACATTTGAGCTCCATTTAATTGGAATTCATTTCAGCCTCTCATTTTACCCAAATGAAAACAAACCAGTTGCAGCACTGGGCATTAAAATGTTGCTTCCAGAGGCCTTCGTGCTTCTTTATCTTTCCAACAAATCGTAGTTGGTTTGCCGCTGTAATTCATAATAAATGAGGCATTCCAGAGTAATAAAAAACTGACTGTTTAACTTATCCATATATATCCACGTTCTGCATATATTTGCCATCTTTCTTGTTAGAGCTCAATTATTTTCATAGGGCTTGAAATCAAGACTAAAAACGAAAACCACTGTTCTGACTCAGAGGAAGGAAAAAAACATTGGAAATGTTTTTTCCTTATCATAAACTACAGTAAATGAAGTCTGTTGTGTACAGCATTGAGATCACATTGAGCAGCAGAGTGCTTATTGAAATTTTAATGTGGAAAACTCCACAAACTTTACAATGTATATTTACATTTATCCTCCTAGGCTACTTTGCACATACAGTCATTTTCCTTGACCTTTTCCAGGAGTTTTATGTGATAGAGAAAATGCCAAGTAGTGTTTAATTGTGAAGTGGAAGGAAAATGAAACGTTGTTTTGAACAATTTTTTAACAAATTGAAATCTGAAAAGGATGCCGTGCATTTTGATTTAGCATAACCTCTTCCCTGCAGTTATCTATAGACATCTTCAGACTAATATAGCTGTACATTCGTGTTTGTAAAACAGGCTAGATGGAGATTGGAGTGCAGTTTCCAAGTCTTGTAACAGATTCTATGTTGACATAGATCTAGACTGACTGAACAACTGAATGTGATTTCATCCAAATCATTTTTCTGCTCGTATGTTTAGTGTTACTGTCCTGGTGGAAGGTGAATAACCATCTCTAATTTGTTCATCTTAAATTACATGAACTCTGAATGATATTATTTGTGGATATGTGAGAAAAGGGGCTTGAAAACAAATGTCCAATAAACTACTCAGATTGCTATTTGCAATAGATTGAGAAGCTATTTTCATTTTACTTCACCACTCTGCACAACTTTGTTTTGCATTTCTGGTAAAATACATTAAGGTTTGGGGTTACAGTGTGACGGAACATAAAAACGTTTGAGGTGTAATTATATTTTCATGAGTGGCAATATAAAACGGGGCTCCTGTGTGAATTAAATAAGAAGAAAAAAAGCATATGAGGATGACAGTGACTAATGCCAGTGTGAAAAGCCTTGATGCTGATGAGTTATGAGAGGAAGAGAGGAGGAGGTTTCCTTGTTGGACCATTCCCTGCAGTCTGGCACCATTTAATTGTGTCTTAGCATGAGTTTTTCCAAAAGTGGTTTTAAAAGAAACAATAATGACTTTGTACTAATCTTTGTGGCTCTTCTGCATTACACCCCACTGAGCAGAATTACTTTACTGTGAAATGAATGATTAGTTTGTTGACAACATTTTTATATATTTTTTCTTTAAAAAGCCAAACAACTTATTAGTCTTTCAATAAAAAAAAAATTTCAAATACATTTGCATCACTGAGAAACATAAGGCAGAAGTTGCAGATGTTTTTCTTGGTCGTGCCTTTAGAGCCTTATTATTTATTATTTCCATATTGAAGGACTATTGTTGCTTAGTAGATCGTACTACTGCCTCACTGACAGTCTCCTTCCTTGCTGCAGACTTCTGATCACCAACGGGTGGATCCACTAGGGTCATGGATGGATTTTGTCAAGCGACCAGTTGGAAACCTCCCCAGAAAGTGCCGCAAACGCAGACCAGCTCTGGTAAACCTAAGCTGTCTTTTCAGTCTCTCAAAAGAAACTTTACTATCACTGATTATCTATACAAAACAATAACTGAATCATTCATTTCAAAGCATGACTGTCTTTTTCTTCCAATAGCCTGGACCACCAGGTCCTCCAGGTCCCCCTGGCCCTCAAGGACCTCCTGGCTTTCCAGGGGCTCAAGTGACCCAGGAAGTTCTTTTACAGGAGTTCAAAGAGATGATTAAAGGTAAACACATTACTACACAGAAAACCCTGCATTCATACAATTTAAGAGGGAAGGTAGCTGTCAGGCGCTTATCACCTTTGTAAACTAGGATTTTTGTCAATTCGCTAGCTTGTAGTACATGATGTTAACAGTGCTTACAGCGGCCCAACAGAAACAATCATTGCGACACATCAATCTGTGAAAAGTTATGTCTATTTTCAAACAATTGGTTCCTTCCCGTGTCAGTCAGACATTTTCCTCTGGAGGAATCCCAAGGCATTTCCAGGCCAGCCAAGAAGCATAGCCTCTCCCTCTCTAAGGCAGAGCCCACTCTATGGAGAAAACTCATTTTTGGGCGCTTTTATCTTCAATCTCATTCTTTTATTATCTACCTAAAACTCGTGACGAGAGGTAAGGGTAGGAAAGCTGATTGACCAGTAAATCGACTGATTTGTGTAGCATCCATATCAAAACAGATGCAGCACCAATCCACCCATTGATCACCTATTTCATTTACCATTTATGAACAAGCTTAAGCTCCTCCAATCCAGAGAAGGCACTCGACCATTTGTGTTTGTTTTTTTTTGGCTCAAGACCATGGTCTCAGATTTGGAGGCACTGATCCTGATGAAGTCAGTAGGACAACAACATTTGCATAAACCGAAATGGATCCCATCAACACCTTGGCTGCACCTAGAAACTCTGTCCTTAAAGGTTGTGAACATAATCAATGACAAATTCAAGTTATTGCTGCTAAAAGTGGTTCTATGTGGATTGTGGCTTAACAGTTGAGAGGTTTTTGAAACTACTCATTGTCCAGACACCAAAAAAATCATCATGGAAAGTTAAAGTTTTGCTGTGAGGTGACTTTGCAATGTAACAACCAGGCTGTATCCCTCTCAGAGGCTACAGAAAGGAGGGCAGCGGCACTTGACAGGCAAACAAGTCCCAGCCAGCAGCCTACAACCTTCTTGACACTGGAGGGAATGACCTCCCACCGCCGAATACAAGAAGCTTTCCACTGCAAGCTCAAGGGACCTGTTGTGGTGGACAAGAAGACGCTGGTGGAGCTCCAGAACTTTCAGACAGTGAGTTTGTTTAAAACCAAGTAAATATTTATGAATCAATGGAGCTTTGCTCCCCTACTTGAAAAAGTAGAGTTGTGTCTAATCCTCCTCTGAACTGTTATTTGCTTTGTTTTTCTGTCTTAGCTGTGAAAGAGTGAGTGTTTGGTAATTGTTGCTTACTTTGGATGTGGGAGAATTTTGAAAGGATCAGCCCCCACCTCCCCCCTCCCTGGTAAATGGCATTGGCAACACATGTTGTGCCATTCTGAGACTCAGACTGCCTTTTTGGTCAAAAATATCCCCCTTTTTCAATCCTACACATCACTCCATGGGCAGCACACAAAGGAGACTCTGTCTCCGACTTGGAATAATGTGTGGAGAGGACAGAAATAGAGACTGTTAGAAGAAGCATGCAGAAGAACTATGGGCTGTTAGGATGGGCTGACATACTGTGGCTTGAGGAGGGATGATTATATGCCAGTCTGTTTAATATAATAATAAGGCAACATGTTATAACAGCATTAGACAGTTATAGTTCAGGATTTTGCAGAGTCAAAAGAAGGAACTTTAAAGAAAGCATTTGATCAAATTGTGCAGGGACAGAATTAATCCTCTTTGGTAAAATATAATTTAGTGAAAAGAGATTTTTTGCAAACTCCAGCTATCCTTTTGAAATTTTAAGCTTCCTTTTGCAACTTTTAATAGTAGTTAACATAAGCAGAGTAGCAATTCTTTGCATGCCAAACTACTTATGATTGCAAATCCATTGACTTAAGTCTGAGATTTCTAAGTCTGCCAACTCTTCCAAGTCCAGGATGATTAAATGGATAAAACTAAGCGACTTCTTTGTGATCTCTTCAGTTCACCTGTTATCTGCTGAAGTCAGCTCCAGGTCACGTTCTCACTTTGATGAAATGTCAGTAAAGTGGGCATAAACTGTTGACCTCCTGCGAGAGGGAGCTCCTGAAACTTGAAACAATTAGGCCAAAATTGCAACAGTATGAAATGGTCAAAAAACAAAATGCCAACCCCACTCAGGCTTTACTTGCTTGCTCTAATTCAAATGAGGATGTTAACGGCAAAAAAGCAAGAAAAAGGTGGCTTCATTAGCAGCTACTGAGAAATGCATTTAAATGCTGTGACGCAGGGAGGAGCACAGATAGAAACTAGGTGGTGCTAGAGAACCTGCACTTCTTCGTCTGGACTAAAATGCCCTTCTGAAATCGTTGTTGTTTTTTTTGTTTGTTTTTTTACAGTCAGTGTGGACTGTAAAATATCTCACACTACTAAGGTATCCAGCACTTCCAAGTGCCGCACAAGGTGCCATTTTTTAACACTTGAGAACCTGCAACCTAAAACACCTCGGTTGTGAAAACTCTGTGCCTTTCCAGGTTCCTGCAGAGCTTGGTGGAAGGTTGAAAATGATTATTCAGCAATTGGATGAAGGTGTCAAGATCATGTCGTATCATGAATCCCAATGTCGGTCCACCTCATTAAACTCTCCTTACTTTTCAAATATTTTTGAGACAACATTTTAAATTGCTATGTTTAGGCAGTTCAAGTGATTTATATTCCTCATCCCTGTTGCCAAAGTAATTTTCATAGACTCCGTTTTGACACATTTAAACAAGCAGTTTGTATTTTCTTTCCGGATTTATAAAGAGAGAATAGTCACCAGTGGGGCAGTTGTCCTACAGAGACCAGTGTGTCACTATAATAAATCATCCAGATATCAGTTGAGTTGTTTTCTTTGCTTTCAGCCGCCTGCTAAAGGAGCTTTCCTCAGGGGAAAAGGAATGGACCAGTCAACAGGGAGGTTCACAGCCCAAATCACTGGGATATACCAGTTTTCTGCTAATGTCCACATCGGTAAGTCACAGTAACTTTCCTTAATGTAATTTATTACACAGTAAAGCCTTAAAGCCCCCTATACACCCGTATACGTGTTCAGACTCTTGCAAGCAAATCATAAGGAGACAGAGGTTGTTTACATTGACCTCACCCTTGCACTTATGTGGATTCTGTTGAAAATGTTAAAACATCATCATCCTTATCCACACATGCTTAGGACAACCAAGCAATGGCTTTGATTCAGATTATGTTTACCTGTTCACATACAGAGGTAAAAAAGTGAGAAAATACACTTGTTTTACTTGATACGAATCTGTTGCAAACTGTTGTAAAAAGCAGATTAGGTGACATGAAAACTATAAATCTGCACTTTTTTGGATCCCAAGTGAAGATTTTTTTAAAAGCTTTAAGATTTATTTCAGCATCATAAATGTTACAATGTAAGGATTTATGAATCTTGAGTGTAACACATTTTGTTTGGGAGGCATGCCAGGTAAAAGCTCCCATCACAAAAGAAAGAATATTGGAACAGGCTTATAGAAAAGGATGAATATGTGAAAAAGTATCTCTTTCTCACTGTTCTCCACACATGGATGAAATTTGTGATACTATGTCCTTCATAGGGCCTGAGAGCCTATATAAAGTGTAATAGGACCTCTTTGAAAATGCCAGGGCATTTAAAATGCAAGTATTTGTGATGCTATGGGCCTGTTTGTCTATCACCACCCCTGGAAACCTTGCTGGAATCTTATGCATCACAATATGAAGCTTTGGAAATACTGAGACATTTTAACTAAAGATCTGGGGACTCATTTATAAAGCCTGAAACTTGCATATGTCACTTTCCACGCAAAGTTTGGGATCTATAAAACACACAGGGGATGGGAAAATGTGCGCTCCTAATGCAAACTGCGTATTACACACGCTTGTTTTGGAGACAGGGGCAAAATGTCAACACAGACGGTGAGGTTAAAAATAACTCAAATACCATTTTGACGAATGGATGCACTGGGATGAGGAATTCAAAGCTGTGGTTATCCTCGATGTTGGTGCACCTTTTCCAACCACACTTTTTCCTTCCATTCAACTTTCCATGAATATACTTGGATATAGTAGTCCGTGAACAACCAGCTTCTTTACAACTGAGTTTTCATGACCTACCCTGTGGAGGGTGAAAGTCTGGACATCTGTTCAGTCAGCAGTTTTACTCATGACTGTGTAGCCTGCAAACCCAGACTGAAAAATTATAAAGAGACTCAGAAAACCTTCACTGGTGTTTTCACTTAATTATCTGATTAGGGTGTGGCATCATGAATTTCCTATATTTGTAAAAAATTTTCACAATAATCAAATCAATATCACTGAATTTTCTGTAAGCCATAAATAATCAAAATTACAAGAAATTAAGGCTTGAAATATTTCATTTTATAATGGATTTCTGCAATATATGAGCTTCACATTCTGAAATTTAACTTTTTCTTAATATCCTAATTTTTTTTCGGTAGCATTTTAGCAGTAGGATGCTGATGAAAGTGACACTTGTGGTTTTGTTAAAAACATTTAATTTCCTTACATGGAACTCTTTTTACACTGTGAATAAAAGTTAAGCTATAATTTTCTAAATTTTTATGAGATTTGCTAATATTTGTCATTTATGATATAGCATTTATAGTTTTTATTTCTAACATTTCTGTAATTTATTTAAAATACAAGGATTTTACACATCTGGATCAGGTGTGCCAGTATATGCGGAGGAGATGTTGGGAGTTTTAAAAGAAAATCAGTGTAAATTAGCCTCTATGGTTGCATGATAGTAACTGTTTGCCTATTTGCAGATCACAATGACGTGAAGAGGAGCAAAAGTCAGCTTAAAGCCAGAGACAACGTCCGTGTGTTGATCTGCATCGAATCACTCTGCCACAGATACACGTAGGTGTCCTGGAAAGCATTTAATCTTATAAAGACTATTTTGACTCATCTGTGAATCTAAATCAAATTTGCAATGCCAGTGTAATTGTATTTTATTTCCATTTGGTATTTGATGGTAAGTAAAACCCAAAAGTTCATAATTCAGTTTAACAAAACTTGCAAAACAATTGCACTTTGCATGCTTAACATTCTTGCTCAGACAGTTTGTTTACCTTTGCCTTAAAATGGTGAAATTTAAACAGAGTTTAATGCTCCCTCAACTTTCACTGGAATTTATGAGCTGTTAAAGGTGTGGTCTGTTACACTTTGCATGGGACCAGTGTGGCATTTCCTGTATAAAAGCAGCGCATGTCTTTAAGGGAAATGTCCCCTCATTTAGAAAAGTCGTCCCTGTCGCCAAACTAATCTTTATAGACTCACCTTTGACACTTTTAGGGAGCCTGTTACATACAACAGCTCTCATAGTGAAATGCCCTTATTTGGGATTTGGGAGTCAGATAATGAAGAACAAAATACTGTTCGGTGGCGTGGAAAAAAAAAAGCAGAGCAAGTCTTTGTTCTTTCACGTATTTCAAAATGTCTGTTTACATAAAGTCAGAGAAAAAGGTTGAAATGAATTACTCCCAATGTCTCCCCAGAGCTCTACATCCACTCTTCTAATGTGGTACAATAAGAGAGAAATATAAATAATACCATTATAATGGGTTGCTTAACCCAAAAGAGTACTTAACTTTTGCTTTTTGAGCCAAAACCCCAGTCTGTCTCCAGCTCCCACACATGAAAATGAGGAGAATGTGAAATGAGGTTCACTGGGATGGCAGTTGGAGCAAAGACAAATAAGATTGATTCGCAATAAAAATTTCACATTTTCCACTTAACACAAGCCAGTTCCTTCACTATGCGGTTAAAGACGGAGAATTAGTTTCAATCATCCATACAGGACAAAACCAAAGTAAGAAACTGGCTTATTTGATTTCTTGCTCAGAAGCTTATATACTTTAATCTGCATTTTTATGCATGTGATAGCAGCTAGGTGAATTGCATTTAGGCTCATTTTTTACATGCTGTAGATCTGTTTGAAGATTAACAAATCAACTTTTGTTATGGTTTGTTCTGCTGATAATACAAACAGACTGGAAGGCCACAAGAAAGTGGATATTTTTGGAAAACTTCATCCAATGGGAAGATATATCAGAAGATTTATTTATAGTGATGATCAACAGACAGGAGAAACCAGACTTTTGGAAATTATGTATACACAAAGTTATTCCCTGTTTGGGAATCTGTCATTCTCTGACAGAGATTCCCAGATCTCTGAATTTCACCATAACAATGTCCATTTAAGCTTGCAAAAAATAGATACAGCAACCAAGTACACCAATTCACTTCTCTCACAGCCCTGCGTCAAACAATCCAAACCAATTGAAAAACCTCTTCACCCCCTCGTCTGTTGTGGTGATGCAACAAGAAATGACACAAAAACCTCTCAAAAAAGACACTGAGCAAACTTCCTTCTTCACGAAATGCAAACAAAGTGGAGTAGCATCAGATTTTGGTGGTCGTAGAATTTCTCTTTTGTCTTTGGCAAAAGACTGAACCATTTCTTGTAGTACATGATACATTTGGGCTTATTTACAGAGTACATATGAGGTACTTAGGGGTACCTTTGGGATTGAGTTCTTGGTAAATGGTAACTTAATTAAAGTTTGATTACAAGGTACGTAGCTTGGGACTTTTGGGGTTAAACTGTATTGATCAGGTACTCTGAAGGTACCACTGGTTAATTACAGAGGCACTTATAAGGCACTTAATGTTAGGTCATGTTTCAAATAACATTTTCCAGTATATGATCACATTTTAAACATACAATAGATAGAGTGATTTGTTCAACTTTAGGACCTTTTGAAACTACACTAATAATATACATAAAAATTGTACCTTCAGCATTAAAATTGTGATATATTTAAATGGTTTTCTTCCTGATATTTTTGTTACAGTTCACTTGAAATGATTGTTGGATTAGAAAGCAACAGCAAGATATTCACTGTGAGCGTTCAGGGTCTGCTGGAGCTACAGGTGAGAGAAAAGCCGAACAGGCTCATAATAAAACATCTCAGTCTTTCGTTAATGCCAGTCTTCATGCGTTTCTTTGCAGGTTGGCCAATACACTTCCATATATGTGGATAACGCAGCTGGTGCTTCCATTACAATACAAAGCGGTTCGGATTTCATGGGCATACTGCTTGGTGAATAGCCTCACACTGGAAAAGGGCATCCCCAAGCCATCCACTGGTGTCTTATGGTTCTTTGTATCTTTGAATGAACTGCCTCTTAAAACCATGACACAAGACAAAAACCACAAGGGACTTTTGAAGGAAAGATGAATGGCTAATATTGACTTTACTGCCCATCAGATGGTGAAAGGACACTGTGAAGAACTTCAAGGCTGAGTTTGTTTTTCACAATGCACTGCCACTTCCACGGGGAACCTGGATGCATGCTGCCTCACGTATGAAATAGCCTGAACATGAAATGGAGATTATGTTTGCATCAATATATTCTTAAGGCTTTTTAAGGCTTTTGCAGTAAACCAAACATTATTCTTGTTCACTGTTGTTGGTGAAAAAGCTAAAGAACATGAAATATCACAGTCATCTGTTTAATATATATTGATATGTAATTGTTTTGTCTACAGTATTTGTCATTTACACACTTGTGAGATGGTATTTTTTTTGGATTTAAATTCACAATTTTATATAAATATATGTATATTATATAGTGCATAGACTCTGTGAGTACACTGGATGATTGATGCTGGATAGGCCACATAATTTGGCATCATACAGACAAGAGAAAAACTAAGTACACCCATATAATTCAATAGCTTGCAGAACCCCATATTTCTTGTAATTGAAAAGCTAGTAGCAGCAATAGTTCAGTTTTTTTCATGTATTGCCACTTTGTCCACTCTGCTTTATAACATTTCTTCAGTCTGTTGAGTTTTGTGGCCAATCATTTATCTCTCAAGGCCATGCAGTTTTGATGCCTTGATCACTTTCTTTTTCAGGTCTTCTGTAGTTGTGTTCGAGAGCATTTGCATGATAATGTGCCAGAGAGATGGTTTTACATTTGTCTGCAAAATATTTTGGCAATCAGAAGAGTTCATGGTCAGATTAATGTCTGCCAGGTTTCTAATTCATGCAGAAAAAGCCCAAAACATCACACTCCCACTACCATGCTTAACAGTTTGAGCTGCCCAGACATTGGTCATTCCAACACATAGTAGCTAAAAAGTTTTCTTAGCAATTCATCAGTCTTTTCCACTTAGCTTAACATAGCCTTGTAGAAATAAATTCCAAGATTTATTTCTTTAACAAGTTTTTCCCATGGCAGTGACTTTTTATAATTTTTTTGCAATCACAGAAAATACTCAGAAACTACTGAAAGGATTATGAGGTTAGCCCCCAGGCAACATTTTCTAAAAAATATTGGTTAGTACTTATACATATATTATGACATTGTGCATAATAAACCTCAGAAGACATTTAGCAAATAATAAATCATGCTAACATAATAAACCTTTACAGGGCTATTGTGTTAGCAAAATTGTGCTTTGCATTTTCATCTGGAAGTTAAAATTTCTGAGTTCCATGTCAGAAGAATCAATAGGGTTATTGGTTTCATACTAATTATGAAAATCCAATATAGCTGCTGTACATACAAAATAAATTATGGTTCCAATTGTACATCACCAAACTTCCTGTCCTCCACTCCAGGGGACACACAGAACAGCAATAACTAGACACTGCTACTGAAATGGTGTTATGTTTTTTTTTACATGAAAAAGGTTTATAGGCAGCTGTAAACGATTTCAATAAGACACAATTAAATGAGGTGAGGCGATTTACCAGTAATAATCCAAAATAGAGATGTTCAAACAAAGGAATCATCAAAAATAATCTGGTGGGTAATAATACTTTCTCCAATAGCTTGTTGCTATGGATACGAGCGTTGGTATTCCTATGAAAAAGGCCATGGAGAAGTTTACGAGTGCGCTCATCAAATTCAGCTGACTTTCAGCTCGTGTGGAAGACCAGCTATTTCAACAAAAGAGAAGGAGACGATGGTGGTGTTTTTATGAGGGATTTTGGGGTAATTTGCTTTCATTCCAAAGATTAAAAAATAACTTTGTTGTTGTTTCTAGCCTTTTTTCTGCCTTGGCCTCCATTCTGACTTGCATTGTGAATGTCCATGGTCCAGTTTTTAGAATGAGAAGCCTTGGATGATTTTTGTTCTTGCCATGTAGTGTAGATATGTTATCATGGCAATGGCCCCATAATTTCTGATTAAATGCCAATAACTTGGAGCAAAACTCAAATTTTGAAGACCAATCAGTAAAAAAATCAACTAAAATCCTTTGACATCAAAAAGCAGTGTTTCTTGATTCTTGTTTTATTTTGCGTTTTATGTTTCTGTGCAACAAAAAATGTGTCTGCTAATTATTTCCAACAAAAAAGCAGCAAAAACTTGCCAAAATCTTTTTTATGTTGCTAAATGTTATCGACATCAGTTGCTGATGATAATATTCATTAAACCATCATTTTATATTCAACCTTTAAATTCTCTTGAATCTCAGTTGTTTCCTTTGCTCACATATACTGTCTTAATACACCCAAATTGCCAATAAAGCTGCTCTCATTCATCTACTATTTTTTGATATTTGTTGTTATTTGTAAAAAGAAGTCAATAATGATAAAATATTGATTTATAAAGCTTAATCACACTATCACACTTGTGCTCACAAAATAGAAAATGTATTTGTTTAATTTAGGCTGAATTTATGTTCAGAAAGTCAACAAATTCGCTTGAGACAGTTTTTACAAGCTGCAGGAACTCAATAAAATTACCATTCTGTCGAGTCAGCAAAAGCCTGAGGAAAATTACAGCAGTAGTAGACCCCAGTAACAATTAAATACAGACCCTCTAATTAACACATAAAACAAGTTCCTCAGAAAATATATTTTTAGATACATTTTTGTAAAGTTTGTAAAACTTTGTCCACCTTTTATGTGAAATAGATCCTCAACATTTTTTGGGAATGCATCTTATTTATTTATTTGGCTAAATACTTGTAGTTGGAGTTAAAATGAAAAATAAAAACTCTCTTTACATCTCCAGATTTCAAGAAGACATCTGAAGGTTTTGAGTCAAAACTAACTTATATTTCACCCATTATTAATTTCACCCACCTTGACAAAAAATTTTCTATCATATGAAAGATAGCACAGAGTATGTTGCTGCCACCATGTTTTATTATAATGCAAACATGATGTTTTTGGTGATGAATAGTGTTTTATGTTTAGTGCCAATCAGATATTTTGGAATTGTAGCCTAAAAGTTACACTTTCATTTCATCAGACTACCATGGTCTTCGACAAGATTTTAGCCAGATTTGTATGTTGTTCTTGAAATCCCCTCCTCCTTCAAAACTTTAAAGCTACCACCAAAATCTCTGCATGATGGCTGTTTTTGCAAACAAAAGCCCTGGGAGGACGATAATCCGTACTTAATTTCTTGTGCTACAACTGATCACCAATGAAGAAGCGTCAGCTTCTGAAACGATTAACATCGCTGCAGAGAGCAGATCAGGTAAAATTGAAGAAATTAGGAGTAATGTAATTGCATCCCTTAATGATCTGTAATGATTCAGACTGCATAATTTCTTGGTTTCCCTGACCGCAGTCTCAGTTTACAGCAGAAAACCACCACTTAAACAGTAAATACACAATTAATGTGTTCTCTGTAATTTAAGGCATGCAAAACACCAAATGAATTCTCAACTAAATTATATTTTTACCTCTGTTCTTGTCTGCTGAGTAGATTTGTTCAGTTCACCAGCCTAATCTTTGAGAGACAGAAAGTGTTTTATGATGACATTATGATGTAGATGTTGATGTCCCAACATATTTTTTCTGTATTCTACAAGAGACTGTTTGCTTACATGTAAAAATTATATATTACAAACTGGACATACGGATTCATAGGTAACAAATCCCTCTGCTTGTCATCTGGATGAAATGTCACACTAATTAAATTAAAGCTGGATAGTTGCTGTCCCTCAGACCACATTGCAACCTTGGTCTGTATAGCTGTTCTTGTGGTTGCTAATAGCTACTAATATTGATTCAGAGTTTTATGGGTGGTCTCAAAAAGCACTACGATGTTTGGACTCTATGGTTTGATCATTAGTACAGCCAGTAAAATAAGCTGTTAGCATCATTGCATGAATGTCTCTGCCGGCTTCTTTGGGAGGCATTGCTCAGATGCCAAGTGTCATATACTGTACCCGAGGTCCGACCACAAGAACGTCACACCCACGTGTTATTTCAGCCACCTACTGTAGAGTATTTGTCTGGCAGGAATGGGCTGCTTGCTAAACGGTCCAGCCATAATTTGTAAAGAAAACATAACATTATTATTCATTATAAGTCGACTAACCAGTGTTTTTAAGGCGCCTCTTAAACTACAGCCTTATTTTTCACTGCTTATTTTCCACATATCCAAGCAGTAAAAAAGTAACATGAACATATATAGATGCTAAAGTACATATTTAAAATCTACAGTGTGTTATTGGAGCAGGACTGTCGGAGCAAAGCCACTTTACATTTTTTCATAAGCTGAATCTTTCAACATCTTTAACTGAGCGGGGATGATAGATGATATAATATTTGCCTTTTTACTGCTCCAGGAGTAAGAAAGTGACACACACTTGTGTGTTTTGATTGTCTTAAGTTTTTTTTCCCTAAATGTGTTTGATGACAGCTATGTGTGCATGCTGTAACGCATTCGCTGCCCTGCAGTGGAACGTGGAGCCTGCCAAAGTGGTTGCGAAACCCTGCGCCACTGACTCTGACAGGAATTTCCCATTGCCCTATTATCAGTATCAGACAAGCTGAGTGATCGCAATTACATCTGCCTGAATGCTAAAAGCGACTGCTTTTCCCCTTTTTTCCCTTAGACAAGTGAGGTATTATGAAAGGCCCCATTGTGAATCTTTGAGGTTCCTGTCTGCCCAGTAAACCAACATAGTTGGGCTGTATGGCTCTAATGAGGCTTTAATTATGAGATTCCTCCACCTTAGCGACTGCCTCAATGGGTGACGGCTTTACGCAAATCCTTCTGTGTGTAGTTCATGAAATCCAGTGGGACCCAATCCCACATATACCAAACAAAGACACAAGTGAAAACTCTGAAGAACCAGTTTAAAAGTAAAAGTCATGGGTAAACGTTCACATATTTATTAAATGACCTCAATCTTTAAGTTGCTTTCATTTTTAAGCTAGCCAACCTTTATGACTGACATTTCATGATTGGCTGTTTGATATCAAAAGGGCAGAGTAAAATTATGCAGTTTAGAATAGGACTATGAGCTACACAAAACATGTTGATTAATTTTTTGCACAAAATTATTCTTAGAAAATGAGATTTTAGTCTGCTCAAGTTTGCCTATTTAATCTTTCAGAATGATCTGTTTTAGAGCCTCTTGTCCCTTTAAATCCAATTAAGCTGCTACTGGCCATGCTCTCCAACTCATGTGCTTGCATTCACACATGAAAATGGATGCAAACCAATGCGCAAGTATACAACCGTACATATTTGAAAAGCAGAAGTAGAGCCTCCTGCATAACGAGCAAAAATGCAGAAAGTGGTTTCTGAATGGTAAGTCAACAACAATCACTTGTCTTCTCCCTTGTACAGCACACCGAGACAAAACCACCTGACCAAATGTGCTGGAACTCAACTTGGGAAGGTAGGTAACAGGCTGGACTTTGCTAGATAATGCCGCAATGCCTGTTGAATGTGACTTAACAATCGGAAGGCTTTTGAAATGGCTCATTTTCCAGACACCAAAAAAACATCGCCTTGTTGCCAAAAATGGCTGGTGTTGTTCTGAATGCTTTGGCTGTTTTTTGAAGCAGATGAGACGCAATTTGAAGTACAAAAATTTGCAAAATGTGACTTTTTTTTATAATAGCTCCCCTTTATGAGATTGAATTCATTATTGCAATCATTGATAGTCACATACGGTCAGAAATATTAATATAGACTAAGATATATACATACAGCTCTGCAAATAGTTGTTTAAATGCCCCTTTTTAACTTTAGTCACCTCAACATGGCAGCCATCATAAAGCTTCTGGCTTAACCCTTAACCACCCCTTGTGGTAGAATTGCTAAAGTTAATTTAAATTAGCTGTTTCCCTTGGGAAGGCAGAAACTTTAAGTCAACAGATTTTCAATAAGTTAAATGTGGAGCGGTTCCAGAAGCTCAACGTGACCCTGTTTTTATCCATTTCAAATCAAGTTTGATTGTGTTCTTGGTCTCACTGATTGTTGAGCATTGTTGCATGAAGGGTCACAGTCTGTTACGCTTCTGATTTAAAACATCTGGCCAAACGTCAGGAGCAAACTGAAACAAGACCAGCTTTTTTAAGCCAAGAATTTATAGTGAAAGGACCAGTGTGTGTTTTTGTGTCAACTTTGAGGTGTTTATTTCTCACTAACGATGTCGACAGATGTTGGGATTAAACCTATCACCACGTTAAATGTGTGACATAACATCAATAGAGACCCTCTCATTTTATTTTATTATTTTACATCTGAGGCCTTCTCTCATAAGTTTGATTTTGAAATGTTTCTTTGGTGACTGAGTCTGCTTTCTTCTGCTCTGTTGCAAAACTAGTCAAATACCTGCTTATATTGCTTGAGTTTGCAGCGCTGCTAATTAGACCGGATTGCTTTCACCTGCTGAGAAGTGCTGCAGAGTGACACACATGTTTATGCACACACGTCTGTAACTAAAAGCAGATCTATGCAACACTGATGTTATTGAGCATCAAACTGTATCAAAGTTTGAGCCACCTGAACCAAACCATCACCTTGAACTTGAAGAAATTAAGTCAGTGTGCCAAAGAGCATTGTTGGAACCACCAAGACCTTTTGTAAACCGGACGCTGCTCCAAAATTGATAGAGTTCAAATAAAATGAGAGGGGTTTTTTTTGTTGCTAAAAATAGCAGTCAAATCACCAATATTATTACTATTAGTTTACATTTTTAACCTTGTTTTTAAATGATCATTGGATGTTGGTAGAAGAGTGACGAGGATAGAGAAAGCCCAAAGTAAAAAACCCAAACATTTATGTGCATATTAAATGTACAGACTTCTGACCAGAACTTCAGTTCACTAAAGTTTTTCTTTAGTGAAAAACCTCATTTTCAGATTTTATAAAAACATCCTTCATATAAGGTTTTCTGACTAGGAGTTTTCAGTAAATATAATGAGGGCAGTTCTCCCCTGAACTCCATGGCCTCAACAAAAAACTTTATATAGAGTCTAAAACCCAACCTAACAAGCTGCCGTTTTTGTTTTTTTATCCACATCATCCAATTGGAAACTTGGTGTCATAGCAACCGGTTTGTAATCATCAACCTTGGTATCAGCAGGGCTTGGGCTGCTGCACTTTGCTTGGTGTATCTTGGGCTGCTGAGAAAAAATCCAAGGCATGCTAAAAACATAATACACAGGAGCCTGGCATCCTTAAGAGAGAGTCTCTGTGTCTGCGGCTCTCTGCAGGTAGCCATGTTTGGAAGTGCTGACAAACAGAGAAGAAAGACAGAAAGGATCAGGTTGGACATGTTGCAAACCTCGGTGTCCTATCTGTTTCACATTTGGCCTCCAACAGTTGTCATCCCTCTATTAAATATAATCTAGAACGTGCTCAATAATTGCAGTTTTATGCTTCACAATCATTCTGGAATAACAGTAGTTAAAATAAATCAGAAAACAAACCAAAATTGATGTCATTTCAGACTGCGAAACTTTATGAAAACTTCTGCAACTTGTTCTTTCACATTTTGTTGATTTATATTTATCTCACACACCCAAATGTAATTTTTACTTTACAAATCCCAGTTTCTGTGACAAGATTCAGATATTTAGATGATCATGGATCACCAGATATTACCTGTCAGCATGTAATTTGCTATTTGCTATTCTTGGTCATTTAATCACAAATGGGCAAAGCATAGAAAAAATTAGTCTTCTTCCTCAGGTATGTAGATTGACTACAGTATTAATTATGTATGTAGTAGGTTACCTCTGGAGAACCAAACAGAACATCAGTACATTGTCTGATCTGGTACAATTATGAAAGGATAGAAACATGAAGTATCTCGGGATCTTGTTCATGAATGAGGGAAGAAGGGAGCGGGAGATCGACAGGCGGATCAGCGCAGCGTCTGCCGTGAAGCTGGCGCTGTACCAGTCCGTCGTGGTGAAGAGAGAGCTGAGTCAAAAAGCAAAACTCTCGATTTACCGGTCGATCTACGTTCCTACCCTCATCCATGGTCATGAGCTTTGGGTCATGAGCGAAAGCACGAGATCGCGGATACAAGCGACCGAAATGGGTTTTCTCTGTATGGTGACTGGGCTCTCCCTTAGAGATAAGGTGAGAAGCTCGGTCATCCGGGAGGGACTCAGAGTAAAGCCGCTGCTCCTTCACGTCGAGAGGAGCCAGTTGAGGCTCGGGCATCTGGTCAGGATGCTTCCTGGACGCCTCCCTGGTGAGGTGTTCCGGGCACGCCCCACCGGGAGGAGGCCCCGGGGAAGACCCAGGACACTCTGGAAGGACTATGTCTCCCGGCTGGCCTGGGAACGCCTTGGGATTCCCCCGGAAGAGCTGGAAGAAGTGGCTGGGGAGAGGGAAGTCAATTCGTGACGCGGGGTCTGGGCCCCCGCGACCCGACCCTGGATAAGCGGAAGACAATGTATGGATGGATGGAAACATGAACAATTTTCTGGAGCTCGCTATAATATGCAGATGGAAGAAGCAAAGCAGAACAAAGATTTATAATCTTTCTAAGCTGGATGGTCCTTTTCATCTATAACCTAGAGAACCTCATGTAGATTTTGTCCTACAGGAATTCATATTTGCCTGTTTGCAAAATACAGTGCTGTGGAAAATAATTTGCAACCTTACACATTTCTTTCTGTTTTTGCAGTTTTTGTCACACTTGCATATTTCAGATCATCAGATGATTTCAATATCAGACCAGGATAGCCTGAGTAAAGACAAAATGAATTTTTCTAGTGATGATTTTGTTAATTAAGGGGGAAAAATATATCCAGACCAACATGATCCTATGTTAAAAACATAAACCCAGTTGTGTCACCATTGGTGGCAAAAACTTCCAGCAAATAATTTTCTGTAATTTCTAGTAAGTTTTTTACAACTGAGTGTTAGGGCCACAGTAAGAGAAAATATATAAAAAAAATACAAGAATAAAGTCATAATAATAGGTGAAAAAAGTTGTAAAATTACTTTGTTCTTGTTATATTTATCCTCAAAATACTGACTTTAATCTGTAATTTTATTCTTTTTATATTCTTAGTGTGGGCCTAATCCTCTGTTGTATTTGCATAAATTTTGTCATTTGTCAATAAATATCACATTTTGATATAAACTCTGATGGACTCTACTGAGCAGCTGAAAATGGATAATCATTGTGTTTCTTAGCAAGACGATAATCCAAAACATTTGACCAAATTAACAAAGTCACAGGACTTAAAACCAAACCTCTATGGAATATGAATCCTATAGAAAATACGTAGGTTGAGCTAATAAAAAGATTCATAAGAGAAGATCCAGGACTCTAGTAACCTAAGTACTGCAGGAAAGTATCATTATATACCTGTTTTAAATGCTTGTCAGAAAATTTTCTCTGCAAACCAGAGAATTTTCATGTTTTCCTTTTGCAATAATATTGTTGAGAATAGTCTAAACACTCGACCGTTACTATTTTCAGCAATTTATACCTTAAACCTCAGCTGTCATGTTCATTTGCTGTTATCCCTCAGTCCATGCATGGATCCTAATATAAAGAGTCATGTCTAAATCTTGTCTTTCTATGGGCATGCTTATCCTCACAGAGCTACATGAGGACACAGCGAGCATTATAAATGCTGCTCCTGGTTGATTTTCACTCAGAGAGCTAGGCTTTACCACACAAACAGACAACAGGAGAATAATCCTTTGTAGCTGGAATGGAGATAATGGAATCTAATGACACCAATAATTGTCTTCTGTCTGACATGAATCTGTCATTAGCATTGATTGTTTGTCCTGACGCCCACCTTCTGCACCATAAACGTGTGTGATTTCACGGTGGGGTTAGCAGATGGGATGTTCGGATTCCCCTGAGCCGGACAGGTTGTGTCCAGGAGCCCATGAGAGACCCAAACTGGAGCCACTGGTGAGATTGGTATCGTATTAATGACTCCACAGGCTCCAAGATACATAGCAGCAAAACCATAAGAGGCACTGGAATGTGGAGCTCCCTTGAATCATTGTCATAATTAGGGACAATTGCACTGACATATTCTGAACCCGTTGTGCTCATTTGGAAGATGTGTGCTCTGACTTTTCTCATGCCTCAGTATGCTGCTTGATTTTCCTGCCTTTTTAACTGTTGCTCAGATGCTACAAATGCAATCTTATTGTATTTTATTTGACAATCAGCTATTTTTACAAATATAAGTCTACAGAGAGGATTTTCTCTTCAGCATCTCTAAGTGAATACTTTGTAGAGCCAACTTTCAGTGCAAATAGCTGCAGTTATTTGGGACGTGTCTCTACCAGCTTTACACCTCTGGAGACTGAGCTCTTTGCTCATTATTTGTAAAATATTTTACATTATATGAGCTTTTCGTGGGGGTTGTGGTCAACCTTAAATACCATGGAGTACACTGTGATGAGCTGTTAAAAATCAGATGAATAATTTGATGAATAATGCAGTCTGTCTCCTATAAACTGCAAGATGTTCTCAGGCCTCCTTGTGCAACAGCATTAAAAAGCTTAGATTTTACAAAAAACATGCCAGACCCATCTGTATAACACATAATTGGACCGTAATAGTACTATTGGCACTAATAAGGGCAAATATCCCTCATTATGTTTTTCCTGAGTGATAGCAGTGATGGAGATGGAGGAAGACTACTGGTCTTATCCTGGACCAGTAGCTCATATCTGAGGGTGTGGCCAGTCTGATAATGATAGAGGGGGACAAGTTGAATCTCTGCCCTGATAAGAATGAGTCTGAATACTGGTGAAGCAACTTGATGAAGGATGAGGCTTGTTGAGTGTAATTGCAGAACCTACAAGTGACTGAATGGAGTTTCTTCACTTACAAAGACAGTGCTGTTGGTCAAGAAATCACAGCATCACAATTTCATTTAATGGTTCTGATGGTTTTATTTTCATATCTACTGAAATTATAAATACCAACCTGCAGCACTATGACATAATCTATATTTGGAGTAATGCAAACATAGATTGTACATTTAAATTAAGGAAGGAAATATGTAAACACAGTTATGTTTCAATTGCAAAGGTACACAGTAAAAAATAAACAGCAATATTTTTGTTTATTTATCCTGTCAGAGAAAAAAAGGGGTTTTCATATTGCAAAGTCATATTTTCACTCCTATATTTATAAATGTCATAGCTTAATTTGTTAACTAAAAGCAAATATTTATTTTCCAAAATATGTGTCAGGTAAATTATCGCTGGAGAATTTAACTGCAAAAAAAAATGATTTAGAAGAAGCTAAGTGGGCTAAATATTTTCAAAGTTAGCAAAAGCTCTAAGTGAAAAATTAGCTCCACTCTTGGCACAACAGAGGATTTGCAGAAATGTGCCCACCACACTAAGTAGTCATGACCTCAAATAGGTTGTTAGGAGACATTGTCATTAGAAATGCACAATTATCTTTAAATAGAAAAGATCAAACATGCACAGATTGTAATGCAAAGAAAAGTAATTTCATGAAAAATGATCTGAGATTGAGGGTTTCATTTACCTCCTGGGATTTCAAATCACCTGCATCTTCTAAATCCCACTACATCACGATTTTGAGAAACTATATAATAAAACAGTAAGTGGGTTGAGGTTTTCGGCAGGACAAACAGCAAACATCAGCTAACTTTCACACAGCTCACAGTCTGCAAACTGTAATCTTCCAAATCCTGTCAAAATCCCATGGATGTATGTTTCACAAGTAATACACTCTTGTGCTACAGTCTTTTGTGTGTGATTACACCCACAGAAGCATTTGAATGAAGAAAAAAAAAAAGCACTGTTTTGGCAGGCTGATAAACCTTTTAAAAAAGTAATATGTGTGCACTTGGAAGTCTTCTTCCTTTAGACAAGTTTACTGTCTGTGCTGGCAGGATGAACTCCTGGAATAAACTTTCCAGACCAGGGGAGTGAAAACAACTCCCTCTCTTTTGTGAGGAAGACGAGGCTCGGCTCGATATTCATCAGTGGGGATAACCTCTGACCCCAGAATCATATGACGCTGAGTGCTGGAGATCCCGCCGCAGCCAGACAGTCTGTCTGAGATGCCATTGCTTTCTCCTACTGACAGTTTTTCTCCCTCTTGACTTGTCTCCCATTCTTTCCCTTTTCTTTACCTCCCCAGCTGTCAGAAGGTCTGTATAATATGGTTTTGATTTGAGAGGATTGCCAAGACTAAAGTTATATTTTAGGAACTCCCCAGAGTTATTCATATTCTTACTACACCAACCTTCACTGAGCAGGTCGATAGCGCTGGACTTGTTCAAAATGTCAATGTCACCCAATAAATAAGTCCTTATTTAATGGGACTTAAAGATTTTTTTCCTTATACAATAAATTAAACATTGCTTAAGAAAAGTATTCTTACCACTTCAATGTTTTACATTTTGTCATGTAACATCTGTTCAAAAATAATATATGTTTTGAAATTATTTTAATAAAAGCAATCTGAACAGGGAAATTCAAATGTGAGTTCTATTATCTGTCTTGCACTTAAAGCTTTCCTCTTGCCACTCATACACTAAGACTGGATCTTACTCTGCCCATTTTCAAATGAAGGTTTGAACAGCGTGTCCTTATTTTCAAAGCCGGCTTTAAACTTCTACATTTTTTCCTTGACAGTCTTTCCAGCATTTTTTTTTATTATGTGAAAACAATATAGAAACTAAAATGACAGGATAAAAAAGTTCTGCAGTTTTGCAAGATGGCCTCACTGAAAGAGTTTCAACATGAAGTAATTAATAATAGTTAATTCGTATGGCAGTAATCTTTGAAGAACTGTGTAGGTCTAAGGAGCTGCATCATGTCAAGTTTTTTAGAATAATTTCTAAACAGCTGCTCAATCCCAAGATACCAACTTGAACAATCCAAGTTGTGCTACTGCTTTGCCATTTTTCTAACACAAGAGCCAAACTGTCACCCTCAAGAAAAAGAAAACTGATTAGAAATTCAGAAGCAGCTCAGGTGTAAAAGGCGTAAAAACGTAGCATTATTGTTAAGCAGTGAAGCCGATTTAGAATTGACATGGACTAAGATGGTGGTCAGACATGAATAATATACTGACTTCCCAGCATGATGATGATGGTTTCATTGCCAGTGAGCCCCACACCAGGACACCAACCAGTTTAAATAAATCTTTGACTAATTCAGCCAAGAAGAGCAGTCAGATATCCAGACAGAGTTATGCCAGAATCTATTTGGTTTGTGTTTTTTCTGCAAATTAACCAAATATCAAAGAAACTAAGTTCTTGTTTGTAAATTATTCAACACTATATTCATTCCAATATTGATGAATTAACTTCTGACCAGAACTATTCTACATACACCAGATGAAGTGCATTAAGGAAATGTTCTTCAACAGAGATATTTCAAGCAACCATCAATACACCCATTCCTTAAATCACGCTGCATTTACTCAGCTACCACTGCTGTTGTCTCGGCTGCTAACCCCTGAGATACCAGCCTGCAGACAGGACGGTTGGACTCGCTGCTCCAAACAATTATCATTAGTTAGGCAATGACAGAGCATTTCTTCACCAAGTGACAGCCTGAAACAGCTGCTGACAAGCCCACCTCTCCTGAGTCCCGCTCTGATCTGCTGGGATGCTCTGATTGTGACACTACTTCTCAAGGAGTTGCTCTGGAGGCATTCCTCAAAGCCTGGAGAAAGAAAAATACCAAATGTTTCCTCAAAAAGGTAAGCTTAGTACAACACTGATTTTTTCTTTGTTTTGCAGTCATGAACTTTGGCTTATCAGTATGATCACAGAATTGCAACTTTATGCAATGCATAGGTGTATCAGAACATTTTTATAGTAATTATAAAGTAAAAATGTATAACTGTGGGGGCAGAATGAGCATTCACTCATCCAAACATAGTTATTGTAAATGTAATTTATTTTTGACAGACATATGTTTGTTTATCTGTGCGTTAGAAAATTTAGAAGCTGTGATTTTTGCATAATAACCACCTGGATAGCGATTAATCAGTGTGGAAACAAAGCCTATATAATTAAGTTGATCAACTGTTTTGGTCCTTCACTATCTTTTCTCTGCATGGTGTTTACAGTAATTTGAGTGTATGTCCTCATTATGGGCGGTTGCAAAACATTTCTTGATGAAAAATAGGCTTGCAGGTGTGCAACACCTCCATGAAGTATTACCATCTCTCTCCCCACATCGCAGGAAAAGGCAGCTAAACCCCATGCAAACTTGTTCACTTCAGAATTTGGCAGCGGTAATGTTTGAGGCATTTCACTCAGGTGAGTCATGGATCGAGTGGAGCACTTTGCCAAAGACGTGTTGGGTTTGAGCGCTGTGGTCTTCACAATGGGCCCGGCAGCATGAGGTGACATGTTCTGCTGGTATAGAAGTTCTGGGAGACACTCCCGTAATGAGTGCTTTGTAATAAAATGGTATGCAAACCCACCTCCTGCTATGTTTCCCCTTTCACCTGCAGAGGCAGAAACAGCAACAAGAACAATGCTGAAACATGTCATGTAGGAAAGCTCAGACGAAATGGGTGTGTAGGCAATATAATCTGATTTATAAATGGCACACTTCTATAAAGGGATAAATTGTGCATATTAAAACCCCAAATTCAAAACAACTAAAAGCCAATTTTCAAAGGTTTCTCCAAAGGCTCAGGTAGTCCAGGTGACGCTGATTGTTATGATGAAGCCCATGCTGGAAGTTTGGTGATCCTGAATAAACCAATAACGATGATACAGTTTGACTCAGCGCACTCTTTTTAATCATACGACACCTTTCAAATTATTATTAATTAAAACACCTTCTTTTCTCTGCAAAAGAAATGTTGTGGTTTAGTTTATGTGATACAGCTACCTTAAATCTTGATTACGGAAAATTGTTACTCATGTTGTAACACTTTAAGTTACACTTTAGAACACCAGAAAAATATTAATAAAAAATACAATTTGTAAAAGGACTTATAAGTAGTATAAGATGTTTATTATTATATAGATAGCTTGTTGTATTTGAAAAAGATAAGTAATATAATCCACAGTAACTGATGCTGACAACAACTGAATGGATAAATTAACTGGGTTCAATAAAAATTAACAGATTAAAAACAATAAATATCTTTGTTGTTGAGTTCATTTGTCTATTTATGCAATAATTTAACAGCAAAAAGGTTTTTTGAATTGCAAATGTTGCTTATTTTGTCATTTTCTTATTAAAATGCAATTAATTGCTATCAATTAGTTACAGATCCTGAAATTAACACTAGTAAAAACTCATAATTACGTTAAAACTGCATGTATTTATTATATTTTTTGCCAACGGAGGGCGCCATTTATCACTTGTGCAGTTTGCAGATGACGCATGTAGATTAAATTGAAGCCTAATCAAAACAGAAGACGTCAAGGTTGTGGAAGCTGATGTTACACCCTCAAAGTCTGGATTGAGGCAAACTGTCTCATGTTTCCTGTGCTGCTATATACAAAATATCTACTGAAACAACTTGTGATCTAATGTTTACTATTAGCTAAAGCTAACACCATTAGCAGGAGCTAAAACCATTGGCAGGAGATAACATGAAGTCAAACAAATTGGAATATAATGAATGGATATTTAAAGTGACAGTGAAGCATCTCTATGTCTTTGTAACACATAATTGCAATATATTTGAGAAAATATTTTCATCAGATTCCTACTGTAAGCAGTATAAACTCTCCTTTTCAATTGGCATTTCCAAGCATGGCTACATCGCTCCACTTCACCCATTTGGCCCTCCTCATCTTCATTTCCCCATGTCATTTCTGCATTGGGTTCCATTTCAATGCATTCTGGTTAAAATTGAATGTTACTTATTGAGCAATGTTACTTATAGCTGGGTTTCCATCAACCATAGAATTGCACAAATTGAAATTACAAAAATAAATTTGCTTATTGAAAACACTCCAATTAAAAAAAAGGGGTAGTTTTGATAAAAAAAAGTTTTTGTGCTAGATTGAGGCGTTTTTTCAGCTATGAAACTGCAATCACCCGAGTCATGTGATCAATAGTGGGATGTTACCACTGGCGAAAATAACAAATAAGATGACAGGAAGTGGTCGGAGGATAATGGTTTGTTTTTGTTTTTTTTATGACAATGTGCAGCTGGTTTCACCATAGCTCTCACAGTATCGCAGTTAATAAAAAGTTGTGTGTCATTCGAACATTTTGAATCCACAGTTCTCTGACTACAATTTCCCCAAAACGCTGCAAACGTAGCCAAGTATAAGGAATTTGTTGCTCCAACAGTTGAAAAAGACACCGACGTCTCCGCTAATGACTGATAGATAATGCGTGCTAGACAGAGCTGAAATATGAATATATCTCATGTAACCGTTTACATCTGTCGTCGTCTTCACTTTTAACGACTTATCCGATAAACAACATTATTCAGTGTGTGATTTTAATTTCATTCCTTACTTAGCGGAAAAACCGCAACTGTGAAATTGTGTTTTTTGGACATTAGCAGAATATAGACAAAAACTGCCATGGAAACTCAGCTACTTTGCTAAACCTTTTCACTTCACAGGGATAGTGAACATGTTCTGTTCATGGATGCTTCGCCACATAGCCGACTGCAGTGTCTAGACTGTGGAGCAGTATGGCTAACAGCTGTGTGCGACTATACAGGGACAACTGCCAGTGACAGCATTTCCTTGGGTACTCTAACATACTGTGTCTTTATTTTCAGGGGTCAAACTCCTACACAGCTTCAGCTACGGATAAATGCTGCTTTGTCAAGTGTTTTTCCCTCAGGGGCAGCTGTCCACAGCCCGTCAGGCACTTGTATGCTCAGCGACCAAAGCAAGTGCTCGCTGGCAGCCACAAAGACAGCAAATGTTTAAGTCGAGAGTCAGTTTATGTTCATAAATACTGCTTATTTTAGATTGTGCATTTTAAAAAAAGGCTCCCATTGTCAGGAAGCAGCTCTGTGCACCAAATAAAAACCAGACACACCTGTGTTCTGTGAGTACTTGACTTGTGTACATAATGCATACCTCACTGAAATCTGGCTTGGATACACCTCATACCTCAAACCATTTCACAATTCCTGGTAACTACATGACTCACTGATGCTCTGTGGACGTTCCCAAAGTTGGTTTGTAGTCGCACTAAGCCGTTAACTTTCCAAGATTACGGCGGCCAATAACACAAACAGAGATCTGGCACCACTGACAGAACCTTTATGGGAAATGGAAATTTTTCTTTCTTGAAGAAGAAAAGAAAAAGAAACAGACATGATAGATCCAGGTGTGTTCAGCTAAACATTTTTTTGTTCCTTAGATACCTTCCACTGACCCACCTTCCACTGGTGCAGAGTTAGCAATCTGTCTGTGCTGAGTGGAAACTGGGTTATTAAATTATGAGACAGGTTCTGATGTTGTTCATTGGTGGATGGAGGAATAAGATCACCAGTATAATTTGCAAGGACCAATATGGAAACAGTGTAGCCTGGAGGCTTATTTGTTTTCCTAATTAGAGTGGGATCATCAACAAAATATGTCTCTGCTGCATTTTTCTATTTTGATTTTCCTATCAGTGGATAGGTGAATCTGCATACTGAATTGAATAGACAGGGGGTCCACTGCAGTGTAAGACAAAAAAAAGAGTATTTCTTTTTTTGCTACTGAAAAGCTAATTTGGCCTACAGAGTCACAGAGAGAACACGTTGCTTTAAAACCATCCGGCAAGTTAACAAAAATGTTTGGACAAATTGTTTTTTTTCTAATAAATTCCTTGTCTCTCATGTTTGCTCATGTTAGTTCTGGTGAATCAACACATTAAAAGCTGTTTAACTTTTGCAGTAATAAACGAAGAAAATCTGCTCCTTTAGTGGCGCCTGAATCATCTTTCGACTGTTTTTCTTAGATGATTACAGGGTGGATTAAAAAAACTTGGCCATTTACAGTCGATATCCAGCTTTTATAGGTTTGAAGCCATGCTGTGCAACGGTGTCACTAATAAGACCTTGACTATTACCTGGAGTGACAGGCAGAGAAAGGGAGGAGAAGGACTGGCTCCACACTGCTCAGTCAGCCAGAAAGGCCCCAAACGGCAGGGCTAACGCAGGTCAAGTGATTTGGCGCCTCGGGTGTATTAAAGCTCTTTACAAGAGACTAAGGGATTTACATGGCCTCACCCTCTTGGTCTGGGCTTTTATATGACCTGGCACAGTGCTGGTACGCTTTTCGGACCCTCTCAATCAATACGAAAGGGTAATAAAGAATGTCGCCTTTACGGGTGTTTAGCTTTTTGTTTAGCTGCAGAGGAAGGAGGTTTTTATGGTTGTGTTTGACTTCGCACCAGGCATCAGGAGCCAGACAGGGATGCAAGGTTACATAAGATCTTCTGCTGGATGTCACTCCCACACATTGACACAAAGACAAAAAACCACACACGGATCCACACCAGTTTAATCACCATAATGGCTAAAGCTTTGGAGCTGTTATAGTAACCTCATTAAAAAGTAATTTTCTATAAACATTTTATGTTCTAAGCTTTTTTATCCAATTATTGCAGGTGTAATTGTGGTCCAAAGTTTGCATAAACCCACTCAAAGTCTTATTAATGACTCCAAATTCCAAGATCATTAGTTCAGACTAATGCAAACCTAATGTGTGTCACCACTTGCCATGGTTGGATAAAAATGGCTGAAACTGTCTATATGAAAAGAAACTGGTTAGGAACCAACAAGCTGACCTGTTCATATGTAAAGCTAGCTTTACTTTTTAATGAACTTAAAGAAAACTGACCATAAATGTTGAGGCTTCAAAACTGACTCCATCAACATCAACATCAACTGAAAGGTCAGACGAGACAACAATTGAGCTTTTGCTTTTTTTTGCCACAATGACAAAAGTATCCGAGTGTGTCAGCAATATGATTTATCACTTTGTCCCAACTGTCAAGTACAGTGATGGCAGTGTAATGCTGTGGTGCTGTGCTTAGCTTACATTTTAATTTATATTTGAAAAACTAGAATAAATCCTTGTTGTTTTTACAGAAACCTTACTTATTCGTCACTTCAGTGTGCTGCACATGTTCTTCCTTTCTGACAAATACTGATAAATAAAACAGGAAATGATTCACTGTTTTTCTTGTAAAACTCGTTGCAGATTAAGACTCTGTGTACTCTGACATGACATGACATGTTTTGACAGGATGTTTTATCTGAGAAAAATGTATTGTTGTTTAAACTGAGATGGAAAATTGATGGTATTTACATTCTATCTCAGGTGCTCTTTTAAGGGAGTTTATATGCAGCATTTCAGCTAAACATCACTGAACTTTAAAAGATTCATTCATCCACCTGTTGTCTTTACCTTGCAAGTTTCTGTAAACTATTAGCTCCATGCAGGGTGGCTCTCTTGGGATTTGAACCCAGGACCTTTTTGGTGCAGTACACATTTAAAGATATTCTTTTTCCATTACCATAGTGGTAAATAATTTGACAATTTGCTCGTATTATTAAGACAAAAACCTTGTATTTGGAACAAAATTATATGATTATAATTTTTAATTAAACACCAATCAGGATTTTCCTTAAGCATACTAATTTTCTGTTTTCTTTGAGGCTTTGACATCCCCAGTTTTAACTACTTAGCATTTTGTTTTTTAAAAAACACATAACACATAAAAGGCAAAAGTCTTTGTTGCAAGCAATTTAATAAAATGTCATTTTCATAATACATCAAAAGAATAAAAAGATTGAAAGTTAATCCCAACTTTTAATAAAAGCACATCTTCTTACTTTCTACTGTTTTTAATTTATTAACCTCAAAAAACTGCATCAAGATTGGATGTGGAAACCACAGTTCAGAGCCAATCAAGGGAAAATATGTCGATTCCAATACCTGATCAATTGATTAGTGCATGTCTGGTTATTTTATATGTAAATACAAAGTGAAACGTTGAGAAGATATGCACATTTCCTTTTTATTTCAGTCCTTACTATATTTACATTTTTTGTCTTTATTAAGCCATTAAAATGTCTAAATCTTAAATAATGCAAAAGGTGTGGAAGAGTTCCTTAATACAAAATAATTGTTTAACAAAGAAAAACAGAGAAATTATTCTGACTCTTCCAGTAAAAAAACACGAATCTCATCTTTAGACAATGTCTGTCTGCAACTCTTTAGCAAATTAGCAAAACAGATACCTTTTTTAATTCCTAATCAAGTTCTTTTTTCAGCTTTCTGTTAATTAAGGACCCAGGATGCTCACTTTGTTTACACTGCAACTCTCAATTTGAATTCAGAATCTATTTGGACTACTCACAATAAGTAAGATGCTGCCATCTTGTGGTCAAGTTTAAAAAAAAGTCACAAATGCAACAGCAGGTTTTAAAAAGCCTGCTGCAGGATGTCTCTGTTCCTTTGCGTGAATAAATTCAATCAACAAGACGCTCCCTGAACAAAAGGAACAGCTGCATCCTTTTGTAATTAATTTACCACGACTCTGAAAAGGTTATGAGAGCACAGTTTGCCAATACTTGGAACCTAATGAATGCTAAATGACAGGACACAAAGATGCAATTAGGTATGTCATTAAGACTGGGTCCAAGGCTCGCTATGAAGCTTTAAAAATAAATAAATGAACATTATTTAAAAATGAAATTAAGTAAAGTTTGACTGTAACTTCTGGTGCATTGAGCCATGTATGAGTTTTGCAGACTTTCGCGGGTTAATGCCGTCGGTTGCCTGCTGCAGACAGGCAGCGTGTTCTAGATTAGATCAAACTCCAGGTTGCCCATTTCGATTCTAAATGCAGCCATTCTGCACTTTGTTACCATGACGACACTAGCAGTCTGGTCTAATGTCTGGCAGCGTAAAAATAGACGGGGAGTTGTGGTTCAGTTCAAGACTCGCTGGGATGATACTGGGTAACAGACAACAAACAAAAAAAAAAAAAAAAAAAAGCATGATTGGAGCAGACATCATGCTGTATCTGGCACTGGCCCCCTAATCAAACCCTGATGATGAAGCAATGAGCCGTTTTGTGCTCCCTGAAGTGCGCTCAGCTTAATTGCTCACAGCTTGATGTGCTGTGGCAGTGTCGAAACAGGGCAAAGAAGCTTGGGTGGCCAAAGGTCAATGTTTGGAGACCCCCTCACAGCTGCACAAGAGCCACAACCTGAAAGAACTGGGCTACAAACAGGTGCAAAAAACATAAGATTGCACTTTTAAATTCTAACCTTCAGATGTTTTGTATGTATCTGGGGCTTTTGGTGAGAGTAGATTCAATAAATGATGAAATGGAAGAATCTGTGACGTTGTTATGAATACTACAAGTCAGATTTCAATAACTTTAAAACCTGGAAAGGCTTCATGTACAAAGAATACGTAAGAACAAAGATGTATGTTCTTTTCCAGGAAAAATATCTAATATATCTGTAATAGCATGTCGGTGGAAATGTGAAAAGCTCCATGGCAACATCATGACTGGCAAATGCATGTTTCTACAGTTATGGGTCCATTGGCAACACTTAAATACTGTTAATGGTGTGACAAACTTTTGCTTCTGGTGCAATAATGAGCGGAGCTTATTGCATACGCAAAGTGGAAAGAAAATGCTTTATGAGTATTACAACATATTTCAAATGGAGAAGATCAAAACAAGATGTTTTTAGAGACCTCTATTTAATTTGTAAGGGTAATCATGTAGGATATGGAGTAAACGGTGTGCAGACTGAACGTATACAGCCGCTTACCTTACTGGGTTTGGTAACAATAGGCACATTTTAGATGGAATGTTTTATCAATCAATCAATCAAGTTTTATTTGTATAGCACATTTCAGCAGCAAGGCATTTCAAAGTGCTTTACATCATATCAAAAGCAGAAACATAATGCAACATAGAATCAACAGTAAAACAATAAAAACAACAATAAAAACACAACATTCTAGTTAACCCTAAGCTGATAAATCCTGCAGTGTTGGATGATGCTATATGCTTCTCATGTTAATTAAACTCAAGTTCATTCATTCTTTGAACAGCATAGACAGGAACAGACTACAAGAAGGTAAAGTGTTGGATGGGCGGCTTCTTCGGTAGATTTGTTTATCTGTAGTAATATTAATGCAAATGTTGCACATCAAGCCTGATGATTTTTCATGTCATCTGGTCTTCGCATCATTTTGACTGGTTATTGGATCAAGTGAACCAGTTCCTATTTTTGCTTGTGTATCTCAAATCAGGGAGTGTTCAGCTCACATCCCAGAAATCTCATCTTTCCACCTGTAGACATGACAGTTGATCATTCAGCAAGATGAATCACATGTGAACAACATATTTACATTGACTAAATGTTTAGGGTCGGGTGTTTTCATATATACTCTGTTTGGTTGCCACTAAGTAATTATTGTATTAACTTGTATAGTGTAAATATTATTGATATTGTACTAATTATTAGATATGCATATGGTTGTCGCTGTGGTTTCTTGGATCTGTTTTTTTCTCTCTTTCTGCGGGTGTAGAAGCAGACTTCTGTTGTTTTCCTGTTTTCCTTCTATCCTTGTTTCGTCTCTTCCACGCATATCTCTTTCTTTCCATTTAAACATTTTCCCTCACTTTTCTTGCTCCCTTTTCTTTCCATTTCTTCGATCATTATATTTTAAATAAACCCAAAGCAATTTGGGTTTTGTATGTACTTCAAATGGAGCATCGTAGTGAAATCTTTAACGCTTTGGTTTTGAAAGTAAATTTGTTGGGCCTCACATTGGCCACACTGCCAGATAGAACACTTTAAAAAATAATAATGAATTAAATAAATAAGGACATATCCAATAATGAGTCTCTTATTACTTCTTCTGAGCTTAATTTCTCTTTAATTGGGATTTGCAATGAATTACACTTGGATAGATGTGTGCACAGTGTCATACATCTGGATTTATTTGTCATTATATTAACTTCTTGAGTTAGATTTACACCATATTTAAATTAAGCTATTCAAGTCTTTGTAGAGAGGTTACAGGTCAACTACACTGCCAATGGGGTGTGCTGTGGTAGCGCAGGGGTTCACCACAACCCACATATAGAGGCCTTAGTCCTCGATGCGGCTGTCGCAAGTTCGATTCCCGGCCTGGCGATCAGGCATGTCTTCCCCCTTCTCTCATTACCCTCTTTCCTGTCAATTCACTGTCAAATAAAGGCCAATAAAACCTTTCAAAAAACTACACTGTCAGTGTACCCTAGTGAACTCGAAGATAATAAAAACCATTCAGAAACGATTTGTAACCATAAACGTTTGTCTCTTTTAAATTGGCCTTGTGTGTCTAATGTTTTATCAAATACTAAAGCATTTTGTAGACTGCAGCAATGTTCTGTGGAAATATATTGAAATCTATTTATTGAATTTAATAGTTACACCGAGAAGCTCCAGTAGCTTGTCTGTAGTCATTCCTTTTGTAATGCGCTAATTCTCCAGAAGCGATAATGCATACATTTCGCTCTAGTCGAGGAAAAGCAATCTCCTTCCAAGTAGCAATGCTGCCCTCCTGACTAATTCTGGCTGTGAAACTCAGAGCGAAGACGCATAATCTGAGCAACAAGGCAGATCAGCCGTGGGAAACCAGGGAGGCCAGAAATATGTGATTCTGGTTTAATGAAGCAAATGATCCACTGAAGATGTTGTTCTTTTCTCAACTTTTACATAACTGTAGTTTTAGTACAAGTTGAAGACATTGTTTCCATCTTATTTTTTTTCTAGTTTGTTTTCACGCCTCACTTCACATTAAAAAATCCCTCTTGTGGTCTCTTCTTATATTAACTTATTGCCTTTTCTAGTTTCACTCTATTATTATGAGAGAAAATAATAATTCTAGACTTGTCTTTCCAGTAGAGTTTTAATTTTGCATTTGTACAATAAAACTAAAAGAAAATTTGTTATTTTTCTAAAAGTTTAAAAAGCAAAACTTAAAGGTAAGGACAACTACTTTAAACATTATTGATGAAGTAAATGATCGGTGTGCTTTTAAATTCTACAAACCTGCATGATCAATGAGACTGATTGCACATTTTCTTTAATTACAGAGCAGAGATTTATCAAAGATTGATCATCCTTTTGAAATTAAAATATCTTAAGCCAAAAAAAACCAAACATCTCACTCATTAGAATTGAAAATGTCTCAGACTTTCGGGCTGTACAAGAAAAAAAAATTCCAGAGGGAGTTTTAGCTTTGCAGGGAGTGATTGACTAGATATTACTTAAGATGCAAAATGTATAAAAGAAGTTTATTGATTGTCATATTGACTGAAATTTACATCCGTGAGGACAAAACCTCGATCAAGAACATTTCATCATTCAATCATTTTTTCTAGTCTGCAGGTCCTGATAATTGTGATTATGGCAAAGACAAAAAAAAACAAAACAACAAAAACAAACAAAAACACCCCAAACAAAAAGAAAAGTCCAATGAACTTCCAGGGTATACATATTTCTAAAATATTTTAGAATTCACAATGCCATGGACTGTAACAAGGTTGTTAAAGAGTTTAGAAAAGAAATATCCCTCTTATATATATCACAGTTAACCCAACTTGAGAAATTGTTGCTGAATAGCTAAATCTTTTATAGCTACTCAGAGAGAGATTAGAGATTGAGAAAGATTTTGCTCTCTCTCTCAATCTCTCTCTCCCTGTCTCTCTTTATATTATATATTTATCTATAAATCCATGACAGATTTAGCTTTCAGTCATTTTCAGTTATCTTATTGATCTGGTTGCAGGTATGGGCAAGACTAAGCAAGTCTGCCTACTTGCAGTTCTGTATTTCAGGATTTACCTATTTGTGGATTTTTCTGTGGAATGTAACTCTAAATTATTTGCGGAAAATCCGACAATTTGCTAATTTTTTGGAGAGATTACCCACATATACACCGTGTTGCAAATTATTATGCAAATTGATTTAAGTGTCATAAAGATAATTTTTTTGTTGTTGTGCTATTAAATTTATAGATGGTATTGTGTGTCAGAGCTCTTTGAATCACTATAATTAATTTCAGAGCGGTGGGTTGATTAGTTTGTCTGGTGAGCTCAATTAAAGGAAATCTACTTAAGAAGGATGTTCCACATTATTAAGCAGGCCA
>CAEFZX010011253.1:0-13097 GCA_903066825.1 Alfaro cultratus
ATATATATAATACTAGAGGTGAAAAGGAGCAGAATATATATTCTTGCTAAAATATCATGTGAGAAATGATAGCTTTGCTGCTTTACATTGTTACACCTTTTAGAACATTCTATTTATCAAGAGACAAGCATAAGATCACTCCAGGCCATCAGGGGGCACTAAGGAGCAATTAACACTTCTAACATAATATATGTGTCAAAACTTACAATTTGTAGTTATGTTTTTGAAGAATGAGGCTATGTTTACTTTTGCATAGAACATTTATACTTTACGGATGCGTAAAAAAATAATTTGCTTGGAAATGTTTGAGTTATTTAGGATACGAAATAATTTACTATTGTAATACTTGTAACTGTACAAAGTTAAAAAGGAAGAGTTTTACATCAATATGCTCCCATTTATTTACTTAAATAAATTTTTTTCTTTCTGGTAAAGCATTAAATTTGGTGCTCTATATCATTGTTTCAGAGATGAATGGCCAGTTCTGCCTAGAGACCAAAATTCAATAATCAAAGTATACATATTAGTTTTTACATTCTTTGCGTATGAGCAACCCTAATTTGTTTAGTGTTGTTATTGTTTGGTTTAGCAAGTTAGAGTTGTTTTACTCACTCTAACTTGCTGTTGTCAGGTGAAAGAATACTTATTTAGCTTTGCTCCAGGTGGTAATGTCAGGGAAGATTGTCCACATGCTAGATGTGTAAAGTTCCTTTGCGATTTCATCTCAATCTATTTCTATGTTGTACCCCTGAATAAATCACTTTGTACCCATGTTAAATATTGTATAGCATTTTAATTGTCTGGGTATTATGGACATAATTGTAAAAAACTTCAAATATTACAAACAAAATAATAACAACTAAATGGATATGAATAACTTAAATTAATTGTTGTTCTGTTCTGATCCAATTACAAGCACTGATCAAACTAAAATAACTGGGTTCGCTTCTGGTGATAGACAATATTTACTGAAGTCATTTAACATATTTTTCACAGTATTGCATAAAAAAAATGCATCACTTGTTAAAAAGGATGTAAATCATTCACATTGTGGGTATGAATTGATGCAATAAAAGTCAGAATAAAACATCTTGTAACTTTTGTTTTGTATCTGAGAACATCTTATACAGCCTCACCTCAGAAAACCTGGATTACATGTGTAGGATTTATTTTATTGCCTCGTTTAAAACATACAGCTGTAGCCGTCAGTTAATATATTACATGTAAAATGGTAATTACTTGGTGAAGTTATGAGAAAAAAATCTATGTTTCCCAGTCATAGTATGCAATACAGCACTCTTTGATATGTTCAGTCTCTCTGGCCGTTTAAGCCTTTTTTCTTGCTGTCTGTCACTATTGGACTCACTGAATTGTACAAACCTCATCTAAAATTTATTGTGTGCTCAGAGGTTTCTCTGTGTACTTGATCAATAAATTATAGAAATTTTCGTTCACGTTTTGTGAGGTGGCGACTTCGCTGTACATCGAAGTTGTCGCTTTCTTCATACTTGCCAGTTGTTAAATCTTTAGTGGTAAATGGAAGACAAAGGCAAGTGGACCCTGAGGGTCAAACGCAGACAATAAAAGGAACAGATGTTGCCAGTCAGCTATTAATTTATTGCCAGAATTTCTGTGGTCCAAGCATCTGTTGTCTTTGCTTTTGTTTTGTTATACCTTCGCATCTATCCTCTTGTGAACCCTGTATCAGTGTTGAGCAGCTTCTGAAGGGGTTTGGTGGCTGCCAGAACTTTATTAATGCCCATTGCTACAAATAGAAGCTACTGAAGAGTGTTGTGATATCAAATTAATTTAATGACAACACGGATGTGAGATAATGTCAGTGTTGAATTGTTCCTAGATATACTTGAACAGCCTCACCACAACTCTTTCTAATTTAGTATGTGGGAAACAGAATTTTGTAAATATTCAGGGTTTTAGTAGCAAACCCGCTTGTGGGGAAAAGTTATGTACAAAGTTATGTATTCTCAACCGATACCTCTTTTGTCATATTGTTCTTTTAGTTTAAATTACAGTCCCACAATTTTTTTTTTCCATCTCACATTTTTTGCTGTGCACTGCCAGTCAGCTGTGTGAAAGAAAGATTCACCACTGGAAAACTACAACTAAATTCAGTAGTTTTTATTGTGTATTTATTTTTTCTGTAAGTCCAACAAAAATAATAATAATTAAAAAAAGTAAATAAATAAACAGAAATTACATTATTTTGTTTTTCCTTTTAAAAATGGGACCAAAACCAAGAATCTTGCACTGACCCATGGCTGGCCCACAGTTTTTGAAAAGGTCACTGGCTGAATTGAGGGTGAGAAAGTTCGCCTGATGATGGTGTAATTTGAAACTGAAATTTCCTTCCAGGTCGCGTGACATGTGATATTATGTTCTCCTTCTAATTTCAGATTTTCAACATGTAGCCTTGATGATGAACGCTTCCGACTGTCTCCAGCAGCTTTGTTTATAGTTTACACGTTCTAAAAAAAGTTTGAAAGTTCATGTTCTATTAACATTTGGAGTATTTTGCTTCCATGGTGTCTGGTATCAAATATATTCTAAGCCGTAATAGAACACCGCAGAACTTTCCTTTTGGCTTTAACAACTTTGTAAACTCTTTATTGTGTTTTTAATGAGGTAGTTGTTCCTTTGTACTGTGTTGATGACAGAACAGGAAGGTGCTCCAATCAGGATGTAAAAATAACACCACAAAACAGAATACCAAATGACCATGCCACATTACACTGTATATATTTTGGTTAAAACTTTTTTTATTCATGAAGTGTGACTCTGATTGACTTTCAGACTGGTTAGCACCAGTCGTCAGCTTAAAATGTTGCCGTTCTATTATCTCTTATCACAGGACTATGCACTTTGGCCCAGAGCAAATAAAAGGCTGAGTCCTCTGGAATTCACCACAGCCAAGTGTCTGTGGCATTGAATTCATTTCGAAAGCCGATCCGTGTGGTAGAAACTTTTTGCCGATTGCTCAACACAGGCTGAACCTGATTCCTCCTGAATGAATCAACTGAATGGGGCAAAAAAAAAACCCTCACAGCTTTGTGACTCTGATTCGCTCAGAACCCTGTCATTACCAAGTCAATGTGACTTTGATTATACCGACAGATTAAGCAGCTGAATTTTTAGTTGCCCTTATTCTTGTAATGTAAATTCATAGTTAGGCAGAAACAGGAAGTTGGTGATTGCGCCGCTGAAGTGACTGTTTTTCCCATAATTATGCTGCAGGGCTCCTTCTGCACTGATTTGCTTCTCACAAAAACTGATTATAAGTTGACTTCTCTTCTTATCAGCTAAATTAAAGTGTAGACATTTTGAACAATATGATTTCCTTCTTGTTTTGCATCGGTCAGCTTAGGTTGTTAAACTCCAAAGTTTTATTTACTTGAGATGAATTAATGTAGCCTGAGCTCTCTGGTAACACTGACCTGTGTGAATCATGAAGCCGAAGCCTTTCCGTAGTAGCTTGCCGGAGTGATCACCCACGCAGCCCCTGCGTGATTTAGGGGGACTTTCCCCAGGAGGATGTAGTTCACTGTCTTTTTGGGTCTGTGACATTCTGCTGATCAAACATGCGTGGCGGCTCTGAATTTCAGCTGCAAATGTAAACGCCTTCTGAGATATCGTACGCTTTCATGTTTGCTGCCTTCTTCTTTACATTTCTGTAGGCGTCATTTTGTTTCTGTTGTTTTTAGACTATGTGCTTGTTTGTTCCTTCTGATGTCTTGCATTAGTTCACGTCTCTTTCAGAACGCTATAAACTTGACGTTTTTGTCACTTGTTGAGAGATATACTAAAAGCAAGAAAATTATTGTGAGTTTATTTCAGAATTCTTGTCAGTTTTAGTGTGCCTTTTGCCTAAATGTTGTCATTTTACTATCTCTTTCTGCTCCACTTGTTCTCTTACATCTCTGGATTGCTGGATGTTTTGGTCCCTGTGGTGAGCTGAATCCCTCCCTCCTACCTCCCATTCTCTGATTCTCACCGTCTTGAGCGCCTGCCTCATTTCTGATGGGTGGACTCAAGACACAGCCCATTAGGGGCCGCCTCACTGAAGGCAACAGTGACATGAGCGTTTCCTTGATTGGGAGAAAGGAAGAGGGGAAGATGGCTGTGTCCTGTGTCACAATAGGTCTTTGTCTTATCACTTTTGGCTGAAATAACGACATGCGTGGATGTCGACGAGGATACAGGCCAACAAGCTTGTATGTAACAATAGGTTAGGTAAAGGTTTATGACTATGTTAATATTACTTTTATGAACAAATATCTTTTGAAGATGTGTGTGTGTGAATGCATGACAGACTCTGATGCGAACCAGAAAAGTGAACTGTCTAAAAACCTAGATCTCAGTTCGGTTGAAGTGAAATTGGATACGTTGTGCGTATTCATATGTGAATCCTAAGCGGACAGGAGATCGGTTCAAAAGCAGGAAGCAGACTGTAACACAAGGCATTCTGGGTAAATACAACCAAAACAAATGCACTTCTAGCATTAGCAGGACAAGTGGCTTGTGGTTGTTTACCAATGACAAAAGAGAAATCCTACAACCGCTAAATTCTGACGCTCTCTGTTTTTGTTTACATTTTCTGAAGATGGAAGTTTCCATCTTCATTGTCTTCTTTGGAGGTTTTGTGTCATTTCCTTAAGTGGTTCTCGGTACAGTGCCACCACAAGCGAGGGAGGGGAACTAGTTTTTCAAGGGGTTTGGATCGCTTGACACAATGCAGTGTGAAAGCGAACCGCACCAGCGGAAAATGTAACAAATGTTGCAATTTTGATCCCAAATCAAACCGAACCTATCATGGTATCAAGTGTGAAAAACCTCTCCTTGTCTCATCAAACCAGAACACAGGTTGCTGTGTCTTTATGGTTTGTGGCAGTGCTTGTTATAGTTTTGTTTCATCAGTTGCTGTATATGGAGATCAGATTTGTAGAGCACGATGATTAAATGCAAGCAAGCAGATTCTTCTCCCAGATCTGTGCTTTTGTGCAGCTCATCCAGAGTTACAATATGCTACTTCTCTGATTAATGCCCGCATAGGTTGTTGAACATTAATGTTCCCCACAAGATCTCTGAGGCCTTTACTGAGGATTAAATTTACAAGTGAGGGGACTTCTGAACACCACCCTTTTCAGAGTTTTTTTTAAATTTATTTTATTTTATTTTAAAATTTAGTTACATACTACTTTGTGTTTATCTGTTTGGGAATTAATGGCTGTGAAGTGACAACATTTTGAAAAATGAGGTTTGATGTAACAGAGGCTGTGTAGGTGTCATGGAGAATGTCCAGAATTAGTTCTTAAATGATGTAACAACATCTTAAACTTTATCACAAATAATACAATTTACTGCTCATCGTGCAAGGATTCAAACCAAGTAGACTTTTTTTTGTAAACTAACATTTATTTACTCAGGGCTGCTGCTGTTCAGTAGCGAGGAATGTCACATGCAGATACCAACTCTTCACTGCTGCCCAAAGTGGAGCAATGAGCTTAAAAAGTTTGTGTTATATAACTTCCAACTTCTGTGTGAAAGCTCTTTGCATAAAAATTGCTTTCATTAAACGGGTACGTATATGGGAATATGTAGTTGTAAGGCTATAATTGAGGCTGTTGATGGTGGGGTGGTGGGAGGGGGGTGTTGGTACTCTGAACCTACAGACACATGACCAAAGAGATAAGGTTTCAGTGTTGGCTGAAGGGGGGTTTTCCGTGTACTTTGGAATGCCTCACCTCTGTTTACAGTCAGAGTGGAGTTTGTTTGTTTCAGTTTAAAGTCTCTGTGTGAACATAATGTCACAATCGACTGTTGTTGAGGTTGTACGCTTGAATACATCATGATCAGCTTGCGTCTGATGGCCGATGAAGTTCGTAGTTTTGCAAATGTGGCTGCTGTCGCTCCAGCAACGAGCTCCCCCGTTTCGCCTTTCACTCTGTCCGATTCTTGTGTTTTGACGTGGAGAAGACTTTGCTATGTTTGTGTGAATTTGTTCTGAAAAAGCAAACTTCCTCAACAGGCAGGAGGTGCTTCCTTCCCTCCGAGGCCCCTGTTTGAAAGTGCGAGGTGAATACTGAGCACTTCGGAAACATGATTAGAGGAAAAACAACTGCGTCTTTGTAGCAGCTGAGTGTGGGGCCGGTTGTAGTGCTTTGTGTGAGCGTTTTCACACTTTTACCAAGCAGCTTTATTTTAGAATGTAGCGCTGCTTTAACTAAAGCCTCATTAACCCAAGCACTAATGGTCATTTTATTCATTTCCATATAATTTGACTTTGCTATTAAATAAAAGAATTGCCTCACGCTGGAACAGCTTCTCCCTCTGTCCCACTCTGCCTACGCTCGCCTTTGTGTCATTCACATATTTCGAGCTCCAACCAGACTGAGTAGTCAACTAAAATATCAGTTAGGGTTTCAAATAACAGCCGTCGTCAGCGTGGGGCTTTTCGACACACCTTTGTATAACTGGTTTGTGTCAACTGCTTTATTCCATGTGAAGAGGGTGTGGTGTAAATATGGGAACAGAAGGCCGTTGTGTTTATAATTTCTGGCATCTTAACTCTTAAATCCGTCTCTGTTGTGCCCATATAAAAGATTCGGCACAGGTAATTGTCCGCTTAACTGAAGCATCACTTTTTATGAAGCGTTATAACGTGAGCCTTAGTGGCACTTAGACAGGAGCGCCATGGCATCCAGGTTGGCAGCTGCCTTTGTCAGACAGGTTTGTGGAGAACAGCAGCAGACTGCTGGCCTCAGCAGTTTCCGCCAGTATTGATCTCTCCACATTAGCTCTCTCTTCATGCACAGACATGAGCACAATTGCTTCCCTCACAACACTGGCTGTCGTGGCAACTGAGTCCTGGTCATGAGATTCACTTCTAGGGAAACATCTCAGAACAGAGCTTCTTTTCTGAACCTCCTGTACATTCTCTGGCAAAACAGCTCCGCTGATTTGCCACTTAAAGCCATCTCCATATGTCTTTGTGTATTTTTGAATAAACCAAGTGCTTAACGGGATAAAAGAGCAGTTTGAATGGAGGGGGCTGTCCCGTGGCACCTGCTGTTAGCCTGCCCGTTTGCACATGAATATGAAGAGTCTGGCTGGCTTTTTTAACTTGCAGATGAGCCATCAGGTCAGCACCATTAAAGCTTGGATGTATTTTCAAGGATGGGCAGCAGTCAACAGGCCAGGATGCCTTATTAGCTGCCTCTCGACTCCACTCATGAGTCTTCCTTTATTCACCGCGGTCCCAGCCGACTCTCTTTGATGCCTTTTTCATAAGAGCAATAATAACTGTGATCACTGCAAAAGCACTGCTAATTGAACAGCTGCAGGCATGGCAAAATACTTCTTGTGTTAGGATGGATGCAAGACGGCTTCCTCGCTTGTCCACCCTCCGTCTGGTAATATTCAAATGAAAGTCATTTGAAAGAGGCGACTCAAGGGGGATAAGCTCTCTCTGACTCCCAAAAGCCAAGCAAAGAGGTCAAGTGGGTAAAATCGACTGACTAAAAGCTTTCGTGTGCTTTTACTTGTGGAAACTAGCACCAGCACCCGGCCCAACAGGTGGAAATTCATGAAGGGGCAGGGAAATTTGGTCAGCTTACAAGCTACAGTGGGAGGTTTGCAATTCAAACAGGAAAACAGTGTCAATTTCCTCACCTGACCCATTGTGTCTGATCTGCCACTAGACTGGTTTCAATGCCACTGGTAGAAGAAAAACTGAATAGTAATGTGGCATTTCATTCCTGGTGTAAAGCAATCAGCAGTAAATTTAAAAACCATGTAATGAAACACATGATTGGGTAGTTTTAGACAAGAGAAACGAATCAGTGTTTTTTGTTTCCAACATCACTAGCAAGTTTGCTGATGTTGAGAAATAATAAATCTTTATTGTTCCCAACTTTTTAAAATCTTCTTCCCGGTTTAAAGTCATTTTCTCCTCTAAGGAAACTTCTTTGTGTTACTCCAATCTGTCATATTTCATGAGACTAATCTGATTGAAGAAAAATAATAAATTTAATGAAGGTGTACATTCAAACTCATCACTTTTATGGTTGTTTTTGTCTTTAAAAATGCTTGAAAAAATAAACCGTCCATTTTATATCGTTACACTTCCTTTACACTGCAATTCTTTGTACTCAATGATTATAAATAAACATCAGATTTCCATAAGTTATTTAGTTTGTCTATTACAAACCGGCTTTGTCTATTACAGATTTTTATTTCCACTGCTGGCTTTTAGACTAATCACTTCACTCATTTTATAGTTCCACTGCCCGGTTCTCCCATAAAGCTCTGCCATGCAGGTTTACGGCCAGTCACGGTCTGTTTGCGTAGAAACAAGGGCCATGTGGGCTGTTTACAGCGGACTGTAGGCCGCACCTCCTAATCCATCGAGACGGCACTCAAGTCTTCGTTTGGCCACACCTGTGTGGATGTCTGGTGTAATCTAACCTACTTGTCATCAGAAGACATAGCGCAAGCTGGGGCTGTTATGAAATTCATTCATCATAACTATCTTGAGTAAAAGTATTACTAAAATCTATAAAATTATCAAACAAATTTTATTTAAAAGTGCAGTAATGAATTCTTATGCTACAAAATTATCCTGACATATTGATTGGTAGAGTTATATTTATGTTACATTTATGTATTATTAGAGGTAAACAAAAATCTAGAATAAACTTCTTAAGTAGTAATTCTCATGTGATTATTGCACAGAATATGTTCCTTTCTCTCATTTTGCTCTTGGGATTATAACTCCGTAAATTCCCAACTGCAGTTTAATCAAAAGTTATGCCTGGAACATCTTTAAATATTTCCATGATTTCTATTTTATCTAAACAGGCAAATAATTCTTCTTTTAGTCAGTCTCAGGCAGTTAGTCTTTATTTTTTGAGCACTAGTCAAACTGTGAGGGTGACACATCAGACAAAAACAAGGAAAAACAGAAACAACAATGACTAAGAGCTAATGAGTTAAGCAAAGATTAATATGTGATAAAAGTACAAAAAACGTCAAATAAACAGAGATTATATAACTTTAAAGGACAGAGGAAATGCAGAGTGTGAAGATGAAGAACAAGAAAACATCAGAAATGGACAAAAATGTGCATAGATTTTAATGATAGATTTAATTTGGTCGATTAAATTAAATCCACAAATATTTAAAGGAAAGAAGAACCAAAATAGTAAAGACTGGGAACATCTTCCACATTAAATGTGATGGGCTAAAACAATTAATGATTGACGCTTCCTAAGACAAAACTTTATAGCATACAGATCATCAGTTCAGGCTTTACTTTACTCTTATTCACAGGACTCTGTACCATAGGAACGATGTGATGAAGCATATTTAACCTTTTAAAAACCTTGATTATACCTTGATACAGGCAAACCCATGTCTACCATAGTTATACTTTCAAACTTCACTGAAACTCTTAAACAGTTTGAGATTTTTAGGAAATAGCAATTGAACTGGTTCTTTACATTGTTCCTTCTCTTTTTTTCCTTTCTCACTGATGTATAAATGGAAATATATGTAGCTGCCTTACATTAAATCTCAAGTGGCATGTGCTCAAAGACCTATCTATCATCTATGTGCTTTTTAAGAAAATAAGTACGATGACTCATCTCAGGGGTTTATTATGATACTACGAAAGACCTTTATCCGTAGTCTAAGTTGTTTTCAGAAGCTCAACTGATATTTTTTGTTTGAGTCTGGGGACTTGTAGATCTTTTTACTGGTTGCAAATTAAATCAGAAAGAAGAAGCTGTCTTGTGGAGGGATATCTGTGTTGTTGAGCAGATATTTTCCTGTGACACTAACAGGCAGTCCTCATGCTGCCTGACATATCTGCTTGCTCTACTTTGCTGAGAGCTGTGATTCATCACAGACAGTGGAAAACCTACCCAGCCTTTCTTTCTACCACTTGTTCTCTTTGTTGTTGTTTTTAGTCTTTTGGACTTCATTTTTTTCCAGTTTAGTGTAGAATCTTATTTATTACTATTGTCTTCTCTTCCTTTGTTCAAGTGGCTTCTCCATTTGTCTTTGGGAACTTAATAGGCTCTTTTTAGTTAGTGGGCAAAATTGCAGAAGTGAATGCAGTGCAACAGTATAATTCTGTTGTGCAATACTTAACGGATAAAGAGATGGACTGAGGGTACATGTTAGAGAGACAACAACTTAAAAGGAGCAATATGCTTTTTAATAAAGACATGAAAACAACATGCTTATAAGGCAAAAGAAACCAGATTAGAAAATTATTCTTAATCTGAGTCGAACAAATCTGCTCAGTGAGAGTCGATGGGTTATTCTGTAAAAGCACTAATGCCTCCCCTTCGCCCTCATCCTCGTTGACTGGCTTTTACAAACTGATTTATGTGTATGCTCACTCCCTCTCCTGTGTCTGACACACACTCTTGAGTTTGACCCAATTCTCATCCTATCTCAGAAATGAAAGACATGGCTATCCACCGCACACGGTGCGCCTTTACCGACTTCAGTCCATATCCACAACCTCTCAGACCTCCCCAGGAGTAACGATAACGGATGACGACATTGACTATTGGTTTAAATGGGGGATGGGAGTGGAGGGGTCCACAGTCATCATCTGTGTTGGTGTTAGCCAGCGTGGATTACTTTTTTTTTTACTGACTCTTGTTTATGGGATTTCTGCTCATGTTGAAGGGATGACATGGTTGTCATGGTGACAACCAGGACATAAAGCTTGTTGTGAGTCGAGACAAAGCGTGAGCTCTTTATGCTCTTGGCCTCACTAAGCAGTGTGCTAAGTCATCACTTATAGTTTATGGTTTTAAAAAATTAGCAACTAAAGATAAACTGATCAGAATGTTTGAGCATATATACAGGCCGTAGTTTAATTTGCAGCACCAATTTTAGTTTATTACGAATTCTCTATAAGAAGAATGGGGGAAAAAACCCACATTATTCCAAAAATACTCTCACTGCTGTGAGTGGTCCTTAATTATTTATGTTAAGAGCAGAGGCGACAACATGCTGGGTGTGGAGAGAGAAGTTGCCGTACCTTGGGGATTCACACTATTTTAGAGGAAAAACTAAATCATTTGGTCCTGTACTCTGAAATTTCTTGACCCGCCATGTTAGGTGACACATTGGGTGGATCATGTCACCTTAGAAGGATTAAATTGGGCAGCTATTATCAACTCTATTGTGACTTTGTGTGTTAAGCTCTCTCTCGCTTTGTGGCAGCTTCAATGAGCCACAAAAATGTCTCACTGTTGTATAAATAGCGCTCAAATAGCCTAATTCTGTTTTCACATGTTGAACCTTTGAGCCTTCTTCCCTCAGTCGTGGCAACTACAGAAAAGAGTGTTGCTGTCGATGCCACTTTATCGATTCCAGGCCAATTTCTCTGTCTATCTTTAGAATAAATACCCAATAGTAGATCCATTAGATCGATGCAAGGGATCCTGTCTCCAGCAGTCATTAGACAAGAGGTGGGGTACACCCTGGACAGTCCGCCAGTCCATAACAGGAAAATGTAAAGATACACAGGACAAACAGCCAAAATTTAGAGAAGACGCATGCAGAAGGAGAACCTGCAAACCCTCTGCAGAGAGTTAGGATTCAAACCCAGGACCTTCTTGCTGCAAGGCAACAGTGTTACCAACTACACCAACGTACAGCTCCTCAATAATACAGTATCTTTGTACTAGTTTCCCCCCTTTACACTCTTTAATAGACGTTCTCCAATGAAAAGCTTGGATGTGATCTTTGCTGCTGTTTTACAAATCCTGCTTCCTTCTCTGCCATTCTCAAGTGTCATTCTCTAAGTAAGGGTACTTGGGTGGGATTTGCTAATGATAAATCACTGCTAAGGTTGAATTTCTTTGTGCCGTTAAATGGCTGATATCTCCCAGGTCTGCAGCCTTTTTATGCTACTTAATCTTGCATGCATCTAATTGAGACTTGATCCTCGCTGAATGCTGAGCAGTTTTTAAGAGCCATCCACTCGGTAAGATGCAGGCCTGCAATGACTGGATGGTCTCCTGCTCATTTACACATAATGAGCAGCTGAATCTTCACTGGAAATGAGGTGGGTGTTGAGGAGTGGAGCCTTAAGTCAGTTCAGTTGCTTGAAATGGTGTCCTCGAAGGTCCTCCATGCAAGTCAAGAGGAGGTGGGGGGGTGCTGAGAGGCTCTTATCGTTCTATCCAGGCATGAGGAAGATAGAGAAATCCACGAAGTGTAGCAGAGACAGTTTTGAGGGATGAGCTTCTAGAAAACAAGACCATTGCTTGAAAGGGTGCTTCGTTTGAAAGTGTAGCATACAGTTGTCTGAGCTCTTGCTTTCAAATTGTTACAACTCTAACAACCTCTCTCTTGTTTCTCCAGACCTCTTTGGTTTAATGGGTCCAATCATTGGGATGTCACCAGATAAGAAAACGGAAATTCCGGGTATGCAAGAAGAGCGGACGGGACTCAGAGGTGTCTGCGGTGTGGGGACCCTGCCCGAGGCGGAGTGCGCATCCAGTCCGTTGGCGACGAGCGTGGATCGCACTTCAGGTGCAGAGGATGAAGAGCTCACCAACCTCAACTGGCTCCACGAGAACCTGCTCCAGAACTTCACTCTCGGGGGCCCAGAAGCCCAGACAAGTGGTAGCCCCCTTTTTGACATTGAAGGAGACTACAAACAAAACCAGGGCCCTTCGTCGTCCTCGTCATCTTTGTCGCAAAACAGGGGCCGGGAGCGGGACTCGCTGAAATCTAAGCCTCCTTTCTCGTTTTCCCTCCTCATCTACATGGCTATCGAGCAGTCTCCCAGCAAGTCTCTGCCCGTTAAAGAAATCTATGGGTGGATTCTGGAGCACTTCCCTTACTTCTCCAACGCTCCCACAGGCTGGAAGAACTCTGTTCGTCACAACTTGTCTCTAAATAAATGCTTCCGCAAGGTTGACAAGAGTTTGGGAAAGGTAGGTCAGGAAGGTGTTCCTTCTGATTTTAGAAGACTGGAAAGTTAATTTGTTATTGTAATTCAATGCCAAAACTGTAACTAACACATCATATAATATATATTCTATATATTC
>CAEFZX010011255.1:0-26593 GCA_903066825.1 Alfaro cultratus
CCAGTCCAGTCCAGTCCGCTCCAGTCCAGTCCAGTCCAGTCCAGTCCAGTCCAGTCCAGTCCGCTCCAGTCCAGTCCAGTCCTGCCCCTCACCTTTGCCCTCTGCTCCTCGGCCTTGTGCAGTTCCCTCCTCAGCCTGAACACGGTGGTCAGGAGGTTCATCTGCGGAGACGCGCGGCCGTGTCTCTGGCCTTCCTTCAGCTCCTCCCTCCTGTCCAGCTTCTTCTCCTCCTGCTGCTCCTCCTGCTGCTTCCCCTGATGCGGCGCCTCCTGCTGCGCCTCCTGCTGCACCTCCTGCTGCTCCTCCTGCTGCTCCTCCTGGTCGTTGAGTTGAAGAAAGGCGTCAGAGGGCGGAGTCAGGATTCTGCTCTGGAAGATCGGCTCACATGTTAATCTGAGCTGCAGCTTGAGGGGAAAATCACAGAAAATGAAAACAGAAACACAGTGATGTCATCAAACCATCATGGACGACACCTGATCACATGTTTAATCTGTGAACTCTGACCCTGAACGCATCACACTTTGGCCCAGCCTGGTGGCGGCAGCATGATGGGGCGAAGCAGGAGGAAACGAGTTGGAGGTAGAAGAGCTGAAACCGGAGGAGCTGACGACCCGTCGGAGATTTTATAAAATATTTTAATATTAATGAGTGAAGTATTTCTATACCTGCCTCATTCTGAACCATCACCTGTCCTCAGGTGTTGGTTCAGTTCAGCTTCGTTCTTCCTTTTCTTCTTCTAGAGGAAATGTTGCTTCCTGACGGAGTCTGGCTGCGTCTGGTCTAGTCAAAGTAACAGGTTCAGCAGTGGATCGTACGGTTAACGTACTACAGACTGAACTTCCTTATTTAACCATAAAAATGTAACTGAGACCATTTGGAGGAAAATTAGAAAGTGATTTTAGCACAAACAGGAAGTGAGCAGCTGCTGGTCACATGACCAACTTCCTGTTTGATGTGGAAGCACAAACGCATCAGGAGGAAAACGGCCAGACTGGACCGAACCGGGTCAGACTGGACAGAACCAGGTCAGATGGACGAACCGGGTCAGACGGTCCGAACCTGGTCAGACGGACCGAACCGGGCCAGACGGACCGAACCTGGTCAGACGGACCGAACCGGGCCAGACGGACGAATCGGGCCGACGGACCAAACCGGGGCCAGACGGACCGAACCGGGCCAGATGGACCGAACCGGGCCAGACGGTTCTCTTTGGGTTTTCTGAAAACATTCAGGATTTAAACATCCAGAGTTTTTCTGATTGCTGGGAGGAAAAATGAAAGTTTCATCAGAACCAGATTTTTCCCAGAACCAAACCGGTCCGGCTGATGAAGCTGTGAGTTCTGGCCCAGCGGGTCGGTACCTGCTGCAGCGGCCTCATGGTCCTCCGTTTCAGCAGCCGCGTCTCGCTCTCCGCCCGCAGCACTGTGTGCTTCAGATGCTCCACCTGCACAAAGAGGTCAGAGGTCAGCGGGGCCCGGGGCGCGTGCGGGCCGGGGTCAGAGGTCAGAGGTCAGCTGACCTCTATCTGCAGGTCCCTGTTGGCCAGCAGGGCGTTGCTCTTGTCCTGCGTCAGGCTGGTGACGTCGGCCATCAGGTTGTAGTTGTGGAGGCGGAGCTTCTTCAGCTCCTCGGTCAGCTGCTCGCGCTCCTCACGCAGCTTCTGCACGCGCTCAGTCAGCTTCTTCAGCTCCCGCTCCTTCAGCTTCTGCTGCCGGGACCACGCCTCCTGCACCACACACACCTGGGTCAGCCACACACACACCTGGCCGCGGGTCAGCGGTCGCCATGCCGACCTGTTCCTGGGCCACGGAGCAGGCCTGCTGGCGCCGCCTCCGCTCGTCCTGCAGCACCCTCTGCAGGCGGCTCAGCTCCGACATCAGGAACTGGGTCAGGCCCGATTCTCCCGCTGTGTCTGGACCAACAGAACAGAAGGCGTCAGAGCGGGCGGGTCCAAACGGGCCGGCTCAGGAACCAGACCGACCGATCAGGATGCTGAAGGTCTTGTTGGGCTCCTTCCCCGTGATCCGGCTGTACAGCTGGGGGTAATCCAGCTCCAGGCTCTCCAGGAACGCCGTGTATCCCTTCATCCCGGTCCGCTGCAGCATGTCCAGCAGCGCTCCTGCACACACCAGTCAGACCAGTCAGAGCTACTGGAAACACACCAGTCAGAGCTACTGGAAACACACCAGTCAGAGCCACTGGAAACACACCAGTCACACCAGTCAGACCAGTCAGAGCCAAATTAAAACATACTTTGATGAATCAAAGTATAAAATATAAATTTCTGCCTGAATCACAGATCCAGAGCTTATAGATGTTTACAGTCGAATGTTTTCTATTAATTCATCTTTCAATCTAAAAATGATTTTCATCTCATCACAGCAGTTTAAACTTCACCAACTTCCGGCTAGAGAAATTTGGTCCAGCAGTTTTAGTTCTAGGACCAAAATATTAAACATAATATCAGTAATTATCGGTTTGATATCGGCTCAAATTTTCATATTGGTGCATCTCTAATTTGTTCTGTTCCTGATCTGAGTCCACCGCAACACTAATTAATGAAAGTTAATTCACTAAGATGAACCAAGTTCCAGAATACAATTTCATATGAATAAATGATTCCAAGAACATGCATTTAGGTAACTGCAGGCAGTTGAACCAGAATCTGGTATTTTGTCTGAAGGAGAAAAGTCCAGTTTCTTCTGTCTGGTCGGCGGCCAGTCCGACTCTTCTGTCTCTGCACAAGAAGAAGAAACAAACCAGATCCTGAAACTCTGGATCAGTTTCTGTTTGATACAAGAAGGAAAGGAAACGCTATGATCAGGTGAAACTGCAGGAGCCGCAGGTCCAGCTGGTGAGCCCGGTCAGACGACCCGGTGATGGAGAAGGAGAAGTGAGAGGGAAGCAGGAAGCAGGAAGCAGGAAGCAGGAAGCAGGAAGCAGGAAGCAGGAAGCAGGAAGCAGGAAGCAGGAAGCAGCGTTTCATCAGATCGGTAAATTATGTTCCAACAACTTCCACATTCATAATCACCTGATGTGACGCTTCAACACGACCGGACTCACAGAACCATCATAAAACCCAAACTGTTCAACACGACCGGACTCACAGAACCATCATAAAACCCAATCTGTTCTCCTCCATTAATAATCCCGCTCAGATTATTCTGCTGCTCAGCATAATCTCTCCGGTTCTTTCTGTCTCTGACTGAAATGTTTCCACTTCCTGTTATTTCCACTATAAATTTAACTGACAGCCAATCAGAAATATGAGCATAAGAAATATAATTTCATTAGATTTAACAGATTTTAACTTAAGATTGAAAAGCAGATTAGATTTTATAATAAAACATTTAATCACTGATCAATAAGAAGAAACATCTTTTCACCCAGTTAACATCTGAACTAAATCTTTAAAAGTCCAAACGATGAATCGATTACTGACAAATAGTTCACAAATTTATTTATCGATTATTAGTTATAAAGTGGCTGAAAGAACAGAACAGGAATTAAACCAAACCTGAACCTTTAAGATAAATAAAACCTTTTCTGTGAATCTGTTCAAAACTCCTCGATGTTTCTAATGAAAGGTTCTGACTCAGGTTCTGACTCAGGTTCTGACTCAGGTTCTGGTCTTATGGACCCGGACTGTGAGAACGTACCGACTTTCCTCCGGCGGATGACCAGGGCGGGGTCGTTGAAGAGCTGCTCCTCATCCTCAGCGCTGATCACCTGCCGACAACCAGAACAACGTCCAATCAGGACCGAGGAGCCCAGAGGAGGAGGAGGAGGAGGAGGAGGAGGAGGAGGAGGAGGAGGAGGAGGAGGAGGNCCCCCCCCCGCGGCGCGCCGCGCCCCCCCCCCGCCGCGCCGCCCGCCCCCCCCCCCCCCCCCCCCCCCCCCCCCCCCCCCCCCCCCCCCCCGCGGGCGGAGGAGGAGGAGGAGGAGGAGGAGTACCTGGCACTGGCGGAGGTAAGGAGTGATTCTGGACGGGTCGATGGTTTTAATCAGCAGCATCCTGAAGTCATCCAGCTGCAGCCAGCAGAGGTCATCCTCGCTCACTCCCTCCATCCTGCTGTCCTAGTCAAAGTATGAATATCATGATCAGAGTACAGAGCAAGGAGGAGGAGGATGAGGAGGAAGGCCACCGGTTACCTGCTGAGCTCCAGCTTTGCTCTCCGTCTCTGTGATTCTCTGTGATTCTGGGAAGATGTTGGTGGAACTTCTTGTTTCTTTGAAAGGCTCCGCCCCTTTCTGACTGAGAGCGATCTGATTGGTTCAAGCTCCTCCAATCACATCACAGACAAGCCTGAAGCTGTAGAGACTCTGCAGAGTCACTGCTGATAATTTGAGTCCTTTAAAAGATTCATATTTACTATTTGGGAAACTTTAGAGCGAATTAAAACGTATAATCTGAGTTTATTAATCTGTTTGTTTCTTTATTTGTAGACACTGTGAGTTAGTTGGTTTTGATCAGTTCATTCAAACACAAAGAGGCCAATAGAGGAACCAGGGATGGATTAGAGAAGTTAGAACAGGAATAAGCTGCAGGCAACAGGAAGCGCCAGCTGACAGATTCAGGAAGTCCTTTCACAGCTCATTCCTGGAAGTTATGACAAAAGATATAAATGCAATCATAAAAATCACCAAGATGCTCTTTCCTGAAATAAACCGCAGCGTACGGCAAGCCGATTGGGCCAAAGTCACTGCTTCTTGCCATACATAAAACGTCTTGGGGAGAAATGTTGCTGTCATGAAAATATATGTGGGAAGAAAACAAAATAAAAGTTTGTTTAGCTAAAAATAAATCTGATGAGTTCAAGGACATTAAGTAATTTAGGGATGAGACAATATAATGTTCTCATCTTTAAAGGACAATATTTTAGATAATCGGTGAGTTTGATTTAAAACCTTCCTGGCTGGGTTTAAATCTGGTGCAGTGGAACCAGATGGAGATCCAGGAACTGTTATTATTACACAAAATGAAAGAAAAATAAACCATAACTCCTGTTTCCACTGAAATGTCCGTAAACAGACAATACATATATGTTATGTGAGAAAATATTCCTAATACACTTCATGTCTTCAAATTCATATACATGATCTTGGATGTTAGTCATGAATAAAATAAAAATAATAAAAATAATAATGCTTTGAACTATGGAACCAAGGAAATTATTACCCTGTAAATATTATTTCATACAGCACTGAAACAGAAAGTGCTGCTTTCATGAACATAATCCAAGTTTTATCATAACAAAGGAATGTTTATAAAATGAACAAATCATGTTTTTAACAGTCAACACAAACGTGACTGAATCTTTCTAAATGCTTTTCTCTGCTTCTGAACAGAAGCTTCATCTGTGCCGAACGGCGCCATCATGGACACATTCAGGGTTTCTCTGCCCATCTGGGTCAAAATGTCCACAGGGAAATGAGCCAAACCCACTGGGAGACTCACACTGATGTTCTCCCTGCTCATATGAGGGTTCTCTCAGGGTACTCCTACAGTGAAACATGGATGTTTGGCTTTCATGTTGACATAATGTCCAGAATTTTTCCACTACTCTATTTTGACTTCAAATTCTGTAAAGTCTCCCAATAACTTCACAACAAATCAATAAATCAATCAATTATTGAACAAACCTTTCAGGGCTTAATTATATCTCCTTTTTCAGGTTGCTACTGATAGGATTGGCAATTTGTGCAGATGTTGCTGATGTGTTTGTACCTGAAGTTGGAAATCACCAGTTCCAAGTCAGATAATTCCCTGTTTTGATTCTGACTGGGAAGGTCAGTTACTCAGAGTTCAAAATCCAATATGGCTGCAAAGGTACCACAGTAATTCTGTTTGTGTCTAATGATCATTCACACACACATCCTGGTTAACATACCACAGGAGACCAGAAAGTAGCTTACTGTTTTGTGGGGTCCAACCTTTCTAGAGGTCCTAGAACTGTGAAAGAAAACAGGCTAGTCCTCCCATCCCTCCCTCACACACACACACACACACCTCTGCTTCCATTAGTCTGCATGTTCCTTTAGTGTTTGAATAGATTATCACCAGGCTGCCTGTGGTGATGTGGTGTTCTTGCAGTGTGTGACTTGATGACCTGCTAACCTTTGGGTGTGTGGTCATTTCTCTGAGTTTCACACCGTAACCTTGGGATGGTTGGTCGATGTTTTCCTCTCTGGAGAATGAAGGACTTCAGATAGGATGATAGATGAAATGACTCTTGCGACCAAAAAGAACCACTGCTGGCGTCTTTCTGGCCCACGATAAACAATTTTACATGACAAACATCCTCTATAAAAATGTTCTGCTTTTATAGAGGATGAACTTGTTTTTCATGCAAAAATAATATCAAAATAGATTCAAGAATGAACAATTTCCATCTTTATTTTGAGTTGAAGAAAATGACACCCACTCCTTCAGTAATTTATAACAATAGGTTCCAGTAGTTTTGATCTATAGTCAGACAGAGGATAATTTGATCAGAATATTTGCAAAAGAGCTAAAACATTAAGTGAATGTGATAAGGTATTCTGGATATGCCTGAATGTCATGGAAAACAATAAACATGGTTGGATTATTAGGTCTGTCAGTGACGCTGTCATAAAGGTCGGCAGCATTGCCAGATTTGGTGGGGGGTGCGATCAAGCCGGATCTTCCCTGGGTGTAGTCTCCAACCAGAACCCGGGCCTGGTACATGCGCTTGTGACCATTTTTATCTGGTTGAGCATAACTCCCAGCTGAATACGCAGGGTCCACAGCAAAGTAAGAGCCATTACCGTACGCAGCACCTGCAGGAAATAAAACAGTTTGAGTCATGGATGGTCAAGTGTTAAGATCTTTAGAGGTTAAACTATATTAACTGATTTCTGAAAGGCAACAAATAAAAGATAAAACTTGAGTACAGTGATGGTTAGAGAAGTTAAAGCTCAGGTATCACAAATAAAGCAAACTATACCAACAGAGATAAGAGAGTTACACAATGGTGTAAAGAAAAGGGTCACAAATACAGAACCCTGAGGTACAACTTAAAGAAAGGATGCGATGTCGACACTTTTGCTTTGGTCAGCAGAGCTCCACAGGACCAATCAGTCTAAAATGATTCAATATTTCTGTTTTCACGTTTTCATCATGGACTGTCGAGTGTGACGATGTTCACCATGCATTCCTGCGTAGCTCCGGTTGAAGCCCTTAGAGTTGATGAGGTCGATGGATTTGGCCCCGGTGCCGTGATACAGCAGCTTTTCGTTGTTGGTGTGCTTGTTCTTCACCTCCATCTGCTTCTTCAGGAGCTGGTAGCTCTGCCACAGCGTCGTATTTTGGATCCGCTCGATCTGCAGACAGTTTAAACCACATGATCATGATTCTGATCCAATCCTAGATCAGTCGGCATTAATCTCTCTTTAGGGTGTGTGTTATGTTCATGTTAGCCTTCAGCTATGAGGGGCTGAACTACACACAGAGAACTCTGAAAGAAAGTTGCTCTCTTTCCATGGCAGTGGCTGCATTGGAAGGACATCATCACAATAAACTGAAGTCAAAGTATATATTCAGTCCATCATCTGGGTATCCAGTAACTATGATCCAGCTGAAGAATGAGCCTCGACACTGACCTATCTATAATTCTATAAAAACCTTTGAATTATACAAAAAGAGGCACCGTCTCTGATCCTGTTGCTGAAGCCACACTGCTGCCATTGTCCTGAAAGGAGATGCTGCAACTCCAGACACACTGATTTATGCTAGTTCATCTAACCCAGTGGCCACTGCTTTCCCCTGTTTCTGCCTCAACCATCCTGAGAGAGAAAAACACCAAACTGCAGCTCCACACCAGTGCAACCGGATTGTCAAATCAAATGCTACCAGGGCCCCACCATCACATCTTCTTTGTTCTCCACCACACAACTCACTGAGTACCGGAGATCTGCCTCGTTCTCAAGAACTTCTAGAGTAAAGCTTTATGTCTGGACAGAGACAAACTCATTTAGGAGAAAACAACTGAAACGTTGTTTCTGATTGTCTAGTTCGCTGACAATTTTGTCAAGTTTGGCATCTCATAAGAGGTGAGAGTAGAGGAGCGGATTGATGGCACCTAACAAAATGTAATGTTTTCTGGTTTTCTCAGTTGTTGAGTGTCTGGTGTCTTCTATCACTTTGTATTTTTTGTTTTTATAATGTAAAGCACTTTGAACTGCCTTGTTGCTGAAATGTGATGTACAAATAAACCTGACTGACTGACTGACTGACTGACTGACTGACTGACTGACTGACTGACTGACTGACTGACTGACTGACTGACTGACTGCGTTGGGTCAGAAGGTGATAATCTGTCATTATTTAGATTGGCTCATAAAACTAATGACTTTAACTGTGAACATTTACAGTTACTACATGCTGACTGACCCTGTTGGTGTCACTGAATCATGATATTACTACTCATCATTCCAGCCCAGACTTGGTATTGTTGACCTTAATTATTCAAAGTCTAATGTATTGTTAACATTCATGCGATAAAAAGTAAATAGACATTTGAAAGGTTTTATAAAGTTCTAATCAGTTCATTCGAATATTATCACTAAATTGAGAGATAAACAATAATATCTCTAATATGTTTGTGTGTTTTATTCATTGATCCTCATGATCTCCTGTTTTCTGAGTTTTCTTCTCATTTGATTTCACTGGTTTGTTTGAGCTGCATTTTGCTTTTGCTTTTCTGCTTTCAGGGCTGCATTCTGGAGGTCCAGAAGGTCAAAGGTCAATCTTTGCATTGATGAACGTACCTGGATGATGTTCAGGTAAAGTCCATTTTTTGTAACGTCTGCCAACACATTGTTGTGTTCCTGGGACCCAGCGGTCAGGGGAACCTGCTCCAAGATGCTGCCCTTCATGTCATCCCAGTGTTGAGGCAGCGGATTGTCAGGAGCTGCGAGAAGAAGAGTTTTTAACTCATGTGGAAAGGATTTGTGTGAAATGTTTGAAGGTTTTAGAGCCTGGTAACTTTCTGAACAGATTCACTCACTTCTCAAGTCATTTCTCATCAGCTCTATCTGCTTCCGTCCTCTAGTGGAAACGGCCCGTTTAAGAACTGGATCAGCGTCGAAGGTTTCATTTTTGATTTTGATCTTCACACTTTGATTTTTCTCAAAAGCTTCTTCAAGCTGGAGGTTGGTGAGGATGTCAAGGGACCCCGTTGATCCGTCCTGGAGCTGGAACTTCCATTCCACCTGTTTTCTCACCATCATGGCTTTGTTCCTCTGATTCTCACTTCTCTCCACTTTCCGGATGATGTTCCTAAGAAGTGTTAAAAAAAAGAAAAATCACTTCAGAGTAATTTAAAGAGTGTGGACCTTTGAGGAGCATATAGTCCGTTTGCTGACCTGATGTCTGACTCGGCTGTCAGGACGTCTCTGGTCAGACCTTCCAGGTGGATCTGGGGCTCCTGGTCTTCCTGTCCTCTGTCCAGCCGGACGCTCACAGTCAGATTCCTCTGCAGGGCCTTCAGCTCATCCACGTCAGCCTGAGTGAACTGGTTAATGTACTGGTCCCTGATGGTTCTCTGGGCCTGCTCGTTCAGGATGAGCTCACTGATCCTCTTCTTAGCCGTGCTCAGATTCTGTGTTGGAAAGAAAAACCAGAAAACCGGTGAAGAGGATTGGTTTTGCTCTCCTTCCGGCTGATAGCAAGTTAATTTATTGTTCTCATACAGCACATGATGAGATGTCATGAACTGCTGCAGGGATTAAATAACTTCCTGTTAGTAACGTCACACAGAGATTCTCGTACGAACCCTTTGGTTGTCGGCACACAGCTGAAACACAGCGGGATCAAACTCCTGCCGCTCCAGAGAAAAGTCAGTAGTGCTTTGCTGCTCCGCTCCAAGTCCAAGTAGTGAAGTAAATGAATCTGAAATTAGTTTAAGAAATATTTTCATCATGTGAAATGACTGCACTAAATTGACTGTTTCTGCTTAACAGCCAAAGTACTAAATGTTTGGACATTATTTCAAATGTTTCTGCAGATTTATCATCTTGATGCTTTCATCCACCTTGTGTTGTATATCTGTAGAAATCTAAAGCTTGCATAAGATTAAGTGACATTTTATTTTTGGCTATTATTATTCCTCATCCACAAATTATTTTCCTCACATGATGTTCAGATATTCAATTAGATTAATGGAAGAACATAAACTCATTTAACACCAAGCTGCTAGTCTGTAAGCTCAGAAACCAGAAGCGTTTAGAGCCTTACTGTTACTAGTTTAGGTTCCAACAGTACAGAAATCAGATTTCACAGAATTATTCACAAATGATCTCTGGATAATGTAAATATGTTTCCACATAAAACAAAGCAGGATGATACCTATGATTCTGTTGAAGACGCTCTTCCCCGCCACTTCTTCTCCTTGCCTCTTTTTCATGCTGTTGTGAAATTCAGCGATCATGGCTGTCTGAAAGATTAGGATCTTCACGCTGCAAACAAACTTTGGGTGCTTCTTCCTCACGAAGTCCACCACTGCACCGATCATGGCGTCGGCCACCGCCGATGGACTGACGCCGCCCTGACCTGGAGAGGACGTGAGGACCAACCAAATAATGAAGATGAGGATGAAAACTCAAACCAGTCGGCTCAACAATGTGCAAAGTAGGAAGCAACAAGTATGATGTAGCAAAACTTGTACCGAGTTTGAATGTATCCGTTCAAATTGTTTATTACTTTATATCCACACTATTGTGATACTCAGAAAATGTCTTAGTATCTTATTTTCTGCTGTTTTGTTTTTGTTAAACTTCAGTCTGTCCAGCCTTTTTGGCCTGCAAAGTGGCAGACAGTGTTTCAATCTTTCCTCAAGCCTCAAGTATCTTTGTCTGTAATGTTTTATTGTACTCAAATGTTGTTTAACAGAAAATAATTAAGTTTGTCTGCTATGTCTGTAGTCCATAAGCATGTTAAACGTGTCCAGCCTTCGAGGTACTTTGTGTCTCTTATATAGCAATGTCTACACTTTTTATGGTTCAACAAAACAACAGGTTGTGCTAAAATCTCTGGTTTGCTAAGACTCTATCATTCCATGAATTGATGCAGTTTATGGTTTGAGCCAAGCTAGTTTTTATGCAGCTAAGATGGAAAAATGGCAGCAAAATAATCTGAATCTGGTGGTGAAAAGCCAAAGACAATCAGAAGGAAAAAAAAAATATTAATCAAAAATGCTTAAATATATAGATAAGTATCACCAGTTTTGTATTTTATTGTCTGTTGTTCCCAGCACAGACCTGTTCCCAGAGCTGGGAAGGCGACCGATCTGAACTTGTTCTCCTCGCAGACCTTCAGGACTGCCTGAACTATTTCCTTGATCTTAGTAGCGTCGTTCTGGCCGATGATGTGGATGATGTTGCTGGAGGGAAGCTGACCGCCTGAGGTCATGATCATGGAACGAGGCATGTAGCCCGGAGAATTCACTGCAGAGAGGAAACATGTTCATTCACAGTTTGGAAAGATTTTACATACCTACATCTCTGACAGCTAATGTGTGGCTACTTTTAATTTTTTAAAAACGAAATTCTTAAAATAAGCTGAGTGTTTGTCAAACCATCTCTGCATACAGATAAAGGAAAGTTTTTTAAAAAAAGAGCTGAGGTAAAATCCACTTTTCATCAGTGACCTAAATATTTTTTTCTTTACTTTTAAAGTAAAGAAAAATATAAATAGAGGGCAATTGTTTTTGCATTTTAAGTTAATCTTATTTTCAGAAGGTTTAATATATTTCAGAATATTAAATCTTAACCTTCTAGCTTCTAATTTTGGAAAAAATAATTTGTGTTAAATTATGTTGAATAAATGAATTAAATAAACATAAATAAATACAACTCATCTGAAATGGAAAATGAAACCTAAAAAAGTTGATTTTACCACGTTTTTAAACACTAAAATATTTCATCTTTATGTAATGTTACAAATGTGCAAGTTGTTCTCAGAGTGACACAAAACAATAAAACTGAGAAACACACCGATCTGTGCACACTCCATCAGAACCGTTGGACCGGCGTTGTCCAAGATCGCCTTGGAAACTCCTGAGAAATAAAGAAAACACTGAATCAGGAAAAGTTCTGCTGCTGAGTTTCATCCTGGTTTGATCCAATCAACTTCCTGTTTTCCAGATCTTTTCTTTATTCCTTATGATGGGATTTTTTACATGTTCAGTTTTTCTCAGTTGGAGTTGAGCTGAAAGGAAGCGACCGACTTCATCTAAACCAGATGAACGAGTCGCTTTAAAACCTGGCAGAAACAGAAACTTTGCAGAAACACAGGCAGGGTGTCAGTTCACCTCTGACAGACAGGATTTAACTGACTGAGCTGCGATAATAAAGATAATCTGGACTTTAACCAGATAAGAACCGAGCAGAGAGATTTCAGCAGAAATGAAACCAGAAACCAGAACTGGACCCATAAACCTTCATCCATGAAAAGAACTGGATCTGGGTTCATTTAACAGAGTTCATGTTCAGAGTTCATGTTCATCTCCAAACAGGAACTAGTTCCTCCCCATAGATTCTTTTCTATAAATAAAGTTTACATCAGCTGTAACATATTAGCAGCCTACTGCCTGCCTGCGTCCTTTACTGTCCTCTTTGTTCATGTTTATATTTTAATAACACATTCATAAAGAATTCATCCATTTATCCCATCATTTATATTTATGCTCGACTAAAAACAAATCTGAAAATCAGGTTAAAAACTTTCACTTTCTCATTAAATGTCCAGTTGAGGTCACTAATGTGAGCGAACCTGATTAGAGCCGAACTGAGTGTCGCTTTGCCTGTAACAGATCAGCCTCATGTTTTTATTACTAGATGAACCTTAATTATCACTTTTATATCGGTACTCAGTCAATCTAACGCTCTCAATAAAGCAACTGAGTACAGAGCAACATATTTCTGGAATATGTTGCCTTCTGCATTACACTGATTCTCAATCACGTAACTATTAAAAAGAACCTTTAAAAATCCCTTAAACATTTTATTCTAATTAAATCATCCTCAAATAAACAAACATTAATGTTCTGCTGTAAACAGAGAGGAGAGGAAGACGACCAGCGACCAGCCATCACCTGCTTGAAGGCTGAAGTTCTGATTGGATGAGTTGACGATGACATCACAGGTCTCCTTGGTGATGTCTCCTGACGACACCTCCAGGGCGAGCTGACCCATCTGCATCCGGTAGACGCCGAGGGACGGGGACGAGACCTGGCTGAAGGACGCTGAGACAAACGGAGACACAAAGAACCGATTCAGGACTTAAACGTTTTATTGGAGGTAAAAGTTCCTAAACAGCAGCTGAAGGTTCTGGTTCCATATCCTGGTCTCTAGACAACCTGGAGAGCTGATCCAGAACGCTGCAGCTGAAGGTTCTGGTTCCATATCCTGGTCTCTAGACAACCTGGAGAGCTGATCCAGAACGCTGCAGCTGGAGTTCTGACTAAAACCAGGAACATAGAGACACCGCCCAGCTCTGCAGTCCTTCACTGAGAGAATAACGTTAAACTACTGCCAGTAGTTTATAAATCACTGAATGGATTAAAGATCTGCTGCAGCTGGATCAACCTGCAGATCTCTCAGGTCTCCAGGTTCTGGTTCTGGTTCAGTTTTTATGATCTTCTAATCTGAAACAAACTTCCTTTAAATCACAGATAAAAATCTATTTCTCTGCTTTTGATCAATAATAAGTGGAACATCCTCAGTTTTAGCATCGTAAGCTTTACGTTGCCGATATGATGCAGCGTTTTGGTTTATTGTTTTCATCATGTAGAGCAGGTTCTGTGTTAAATTATAGTTTTCCTTCATACATCCCCATCTGTGCAGCTGCAGTCCAGCCCATAATAAGCAAAGTATGAATATGATCTGAGCGATCTTAAAGGTTTCCTACTGGAGTTCTGCTGTGAGCGGCTGAGCGGCGGCTGAGCGGCAGACGCGTTCCCGTCAGAACCGTCTCCTCCATGCTGGACGTTCCCCGTCTGGCCGCTGAACTCTCTGGTGAAGCACTGAAAAAAAGCACTTGTTGAGTTTTTGCAGCAGTTTTTCCTAAAGCAGCGCAGCAGAAAGGTGGTCTCACATCGGTGGCTTGGCGGTCGCTGTGGTGAACCACGATGACCACTTCCTTCAGGTGGCGGGGCGAAACCCGCCGGCTGAACAGGTGGATCTGCCTCAGCAGAACTCGGGCCACCACCTGCCTGGGGAAGCCCAGGTTCCCGGTTCCGATGGCCGGGAAGGACAGAGAGGTCAGCCGAAGCTTCTCAGCCTCCTTCAGACAGGAAGTGATGATGTCTGCCAACCCCTGATCAAATCAGCCGACAGACAGTCAGAGGTGATTTTACTTTCATTAAGGAGACAGAAAGACCCGACGTTCCGACATTCTGCTGAGGAGATGATAGTCAAGACTTAATCTGCACGGACTTTCTGTGAAATCATCCCTGCTGTTTCTCTAGAGGCCTGGAAATAAAACGACCTGAATGACCTCTGACCTTCTCCGCCTCACCGCCGCCGTTGTCCCAGTTTGGGCAAACAGCATGGAAGACTTTCTGACACATCAGGTTGTAGGCGTCAGTGACGACCACGTCTCCGAACTGCAGCGCCGACACGCCGGCTTCGGTCAGGATGGCCAGCTGCAGGTTCTCACCCGCCGCCTCCAAGATGGCTGCCGCCACGGCGCCCTGGCTCAGGTTCATGCTCTCCGCCACCGTGTTCACGATGCCGTCCGTCTGCGGACCGAGACCAGAACAGCTCTAACAGCAGCCTGAACGCCGGCCGTCACTTCAGCACCAAACTGACATCAAAACGCTTTAAATGAGGATCTGGAAATAAAATCACTAAAAAGGCTGAAAACTGAATGTTTTGTTCAGGAATCAAACCAGCAACTTTCAGTTTAACTTTACAACTAGATGAGAGAAAAGAGCCTCTGCATTTTAAATGTGATGAACAGAAATCCCATGACATGTTCATGTCTGAGCTGCAGGGGGCGCTGTGGCACAGAAAGTAAAACTGAGGATTCAATTTATGCTCTGAAACATTTTTTCTGTTTTAAACTTATGCAGCATAATTAGTATTTCCTCCTCCTTGTTTCTGATACTTTATGTAAAATATTTATTATGATATAAATAAATCTATCTGAAGATCTGAACACTGCAAAAACACAAAATCCAGTTTCTAGTAAAATATCTTATATCTCAATACGCTTGAAATAAGACAAAATTAACTTAAAAGTAACTTTTCAGCAGGAAAAATGTGTTTGTTTTGCATCAATAATTCCTTAATAATTAATTTTCAGATGTTCCTGGACGACTGACCTGCTGGTCCTGAATGTTTCCTCTGCACAGAGCGATCTTCAGACCTGCAGGTGTGATCTGCTCCAACCTCCCAGACCTGAAATCACAACAAACTCTCAGCTTTTAGTTTCACTGAGAGAAATCTGGTCTCAGCAGATCTACGACAGGTTAGATAGAATCTCATGTATTTACATGTAAATGTTCATTAATATTTAACCCCATTTCATAAAAACAAACCTGAACTTGGACTTACCCTCCCTGCCCTCCATGTCTGTTCTGCCCTCTGGGGCTCGAACCGCCTCGGTTGGGCTGATGGTCGCCCTGATCACCCCCTGCTCTTCCTCCTCCTCCTCCTCTTCCTCCTCCTCCTCCTCTTCCTCCTCCTCCTCCTCTTCCTCCTCCTCCTCCTCTTCCTCCTCCAGACCAGGAGCCTTTGCCTCGTCCTCTCTGCTGTCCGCTGGTGGAAACATCAGAGGTCATTCTGGGTCTGGATTTCCTCCAGCTGTCAGAAACTCGTCTGGTTCTAGTTTAGATCGGTCCAAACTTTTAGTCACAGAAATCATCCATCAGATTCACAAGCCGAGAAAATAAAACAACACAAATCAAGCAAATAGTCACCTAATTTACTTTGCTTTTTTGATATTATTATTATTATTAGTTATTTTCATCATAGATTCAAAGTTTAAAAATGTTTTTGCATGTTTGCTGTATTGAAAGAGTTTCATGATAGTTTTCAAACTGTTTTGAACATATTTATTAGTTATAACATCAGTCCACTTACTTTAAAAATGTTTGCTATATTTATAAAAGTTTCAGAAATTAAAAGCTGAGATGGTTTTTCAGTTAAAGTCTCTGGATAAACTTGGTTCTAATTATAATGAGAACTTGGTTATAAAAATATGAATACTTTGTTTCTAATTGGTATCAGTTTGAACTGCAGCTGGGGGCCACAAAGAACAGTCCAAGGGCCACACATGGCCCCCGGGCCACACTTTGGACACCCTGGTTTAAATCATAAACATTCTCAGTTCATCCAGATTTTCAGATCTTTAGGCTCCAAGTAAAATATTTGATATTTTGGTTCAGTTTGACCTGAAGATGAGAATCCAAACATTCAGTGGTTCCTGTTTTTTATGCTGCAGCATCTGAGAGCCAACAGTTCACCAGCCAAAGAGGCTCTGGGTTCTGCAGAGGTTCTCTGGGTTCTGTAGAGGTTCTCCAGAGGTTCTCTGGGTTCTTCTCAGGATCTCCAGAGGTTCTCCAGAGGTTCTCTAGAGGTTCTCCGGAGGTTTTCTGGGTTCTCTAGAGGTTCTCTGGGTTCTGTTGAGGTTCTCCAGAGGTTCTCTGGGTTCTGTAGAGGTTCTCTGGGTTCTCTAGAGGTTCTCTGGGTTCTCCAGGTACAGAAATGTTTCATTTCTCTTTCTGTGTAAATCCTTATTTAACTGTGAAACTCAAGTCAAACTTCCTGTCTGTGAACAGAACCAGCCCCTGGTTCCTGACCTTTGGATCTGTATCTTTCCTCTGCCTGGTTTCTGTCTGATTAGAGCGTCAATAAAAACTGAACTGATGACCTTTGCCCTCCAGGTCAGCAGACCCAAACACTGAACTCCATTTATAACTCTGGTGGTTTAACAAAGTTCCTCCAGGCCGTTTAGTTTCCTGAGAAAGTGGCTCAGTTTCATTTCTGCCAGTGAATCTGAAGCCATCTGCTCCATGTGATTCCTACCATGTGCCAGCAGGTGGCGACAACATCAGAACTGAATTTTAACATTAGAGCCACATTCATCCAATCACAAACATGAACACATTCATACTGATGAGGAGCTCAACAGGTTCTTGTCTTGTAAAACATCTAGAAAACCTCCTGAGGACGGCTAAAGCTACGCTAGGCTAAAGCTACGCTAGGCTAAAGCTATGCTAGGCTAAAGCTACGCTAGGCTAAAGCTACGCTAGGCTAAAGCTATGCTAGGCTAAAGCTACGCTAGGCTAAAGCTATGCTAGGCTAAAGCTACGCTAGGCTAAAGCTACGCTAGGCTAAAGCTACGCTAGGCTAAAGATTGAACCAAAACAGTGGAAACTGTTTTTTAAATCAGAATCAGATGAAGTTCCTCAAAGCTCCAGATTTTACTTCTGCTCTTTACTCACAGTATAAATTATTTCTACATGAGTCCCTTTGTGATAAATGTTGGTTGTTTTCAACAGGATGTGAATCTGTCTGTTATGGTCTGTCTGGTTCTGCCGGTGGATTCTCATTAACTCACCCTGCAGGTCCCTTGTGTTTCCCGCCGGGCTGCTGTGGAACCGTCATGACGGGCTCCAGGTCGCTGAACTCCCTGCTGACGGCTGCTGCCATCATCCTGACGGTGGCGTCATTGTTGTCCACCAGGTGAACCTCGGTTAAGGATCCCGGACCGCTGGGATGGTCGCAGTATTCCCGCACGGCCTGGGCGATGGTCTCGGTGCAGAGATCCACCGGAAAGCCGAACACACCAGAGCTGATGGCTGGCATCGCTACGGTGGAGCAGCCGGCCCGCTCAGCTTGTCTCAAACTCTCTCTAACTGCAGATTTTAGACGAAATATTGATGTCTTCTTGTCAGAGTCAGAGTAGCGCGGACCGACTGCATGCACGACGTGTTTGCAGGGCAGACTGCATCCATCGGTCACCACGGCGTCTCCTGGGCGGAGCTTCCCGTATTTGGCTACATGGTCGTTGCTGATCTTCTGCAGGTTTGGTCCGGCAGCTTTCAGCAGCGCCAACGCCAAACCGCCGATGTGCTGCAGGTCTTCGTTGGCTGCGTTGACCACAGCGTCGACCTTGAAGCTGCAGATATCTGCCCTGCTGACGGAAACCAGAACTCCACCGGCCGTGTGCACCTTGCAGTAACACTCGTCTTCAACGCTCCCTTCCTCCTCCTCCTCATCTTGAGTCTCTGGCTGAAGCATCACCACACAGCTGAACTCTGACATCACTGGAGGCAGGAATATGCTTCCTTGGGACAGGAAGTACTTCTTTGCTCCAGGTTTGTCCACAGTTAAGGTGTCAGCAAAGAGAACAGTGGCCAGTTGTTGAAGGACGGATCTTGCTTTGTGGGCATGAAGACGAGCCCCACTGATGACGATCTTTGGTCTTTCTGGGTCAAAGGTCACAGACACCTTGTTGTCGCTGGCGATTCTTGACCAAACTTCGCGTCTGTTCTTCTGGATGAACTGAGCTACGGCACAGGACTCGACCCGAAGGACGTCCTGAACCTGTGAGTAGTTCTGAATGAACTCCCTCAGACTGGCGCTCACCTCTTTGACAGGATTGCTAAAGCCGGCTACCGTTACCTTGTCTCTTCTCTCTGGGTGGATCACAATGATGACGGTTTTGTTGTTGGAGGAGTTGTAGGTGTCCAACAGTTCTCCTATCAGGTCTTTCCAGTTCTGACGGTTCAAAACTTCCTGATCTTTCACATCCAGATTCTGCACCAACAAATCTTTCTTCATCTTACTCTCGGCGTCGGCCAGCGCTCTGTCAGAGCTCCCCAGTAAGAAGACGTCTCTGGTTTCGGTGCAGTAGATGGCGCTGATGCCTTGCGAGGTGAACAGGCTCTTTGACATGTCCATGGGATCCACCTGCTGGAGGTATTCCAGAAGGCCTGGAGGGACATTTAGATGTTTCTTCTTCATGTTCAGATTTTTCTCTAAGATCCAGGATTTGATCTGGTAAACTTCAGCAGGGAGTCCAGTAATGGTCAACCTCCCAGTGGCTTCGCTGAACGAGAGTTTCAGCTCAGGAGAAACGTCAGAGGCAGCTTTCTGCAGCCCTTCCTCCGTCAGGATGTGGAAATACGCAGGAGAAAACTCCAGGTTCTCAGTCACACCTTTGGTCTGCCGTTCAATGTGACTCATTAATTTAAGAAGGATGTTTTCAACCGGAGCTCGGATTTTTTTTAAATCGTCAGCTCTGCCGGCGACCGTCACAATCTCTCTGGATGGATCGAACTCCACTAAGGCGTCTTCCTTCACCACCGATCGGACTTCCTTCTCAGCAGCTTTCCATGCCTCTGTGTTTGCGTCGCTTTCGAAGGCCGAGTACTGGGCCATGAGTCTGCAGAAGGCGTCCTTCGCCGCCTTCGCCCAGTTGTCTACGTCTTTCGCAGTCAGACCTTTCTGCCTCAGGAAACTCGGCAGAGGGCTGAGTTTCACCTCAGGCTGGTCCAAATCTACGCTGCAGAAATGCGGCCGCATCTGATCGTTGATGCTTTTCAGCATTTTCTTGAGTAGGAGGAATTTCCAGATCACTGGCAGAACCTTCTGGGTGACGGGCTCCGGCATCTTCCAGGCCGGCCGCGCTCGGCCGTACAGGGCGGTTCCCAGTGACTCGTGGTACGAATACAGCTTGACAGGGATGGACCGCATCACATGGTCCTCTTTACCGCAGATGCTTTGAACAACTGCAGCAAGAGAACAGAGAGAGGCCGTGAAAGGCTGAATTTAGCAGATAATCATGTTACAACTAAACGTGGGAAGTTTTTCAAAATAAAAGCTGCTTTGATGCAACCAGAGGAACTCAGTCCTTCTGTTGCTCGTCTGTTAATCCTGACCAAACGTTGGGTCTGACTGCAGCTCTCTCCTATTGGCCGCTCTGGGTTTTAAATCGCCTTGTTCACCCTGAGCGGTTCGGCCCGGTTCAGGATGCGGTTTGGTCCGTTTCCACTGTAAAAGCGGCTCAGCATGCGACCTGCAGCTCCACATCCAGCGGCGCGGCGCGGTTAGGGCGGAGCTACTGGCTTTACACGCCGCAGTCCGCTGTGACTACGGACCAAACAACATCACTGTTTCCAACAAGAACGAGACTCAGCGGTCCGATGTTCGGGTTTAACCCGCCGGCCCAGTGAGAGTCCAACTGGTTCTGAAAGGCTCTGATTTAAATGACTAGTTTTATTAATTAACACCATAAACAATTTTTCCCAACTAGCCTCATATTCCTGCAGCACATTATGCATGAAGAACCAGAGACAGTGAGGAAACCTTTTGGGTCCCTGAAGGTGACGATGGCCGCCTGCTCCTCTGGGATCATCACCACGTCCTCAGGAAGTTCCCAGTTCTTCTCAAACCACAACTCAATCATGTCTGGAAACCAGTCAGGACAAGTCAAGCAACAGTCCAACACAAAACATGTAAAACTGTGAAAATGATCATTTTAATAAAACTACTCTCCATATAATTTAGGTTCAGAAAATTAATTCCATGGATAAAAATGAGACCTGAGTGTCTCTAATTATTACAAAAATCTAAATGAAGAAACTTAAGAGATAAAACAAAAATGCATAAATATTACAATTGTCAGAGTGTTTATTAAAATGAAAATATTTTGAAATGTTTGCTGACCTTTGAGGACATTTGGAGGAAGACTCTCCATGCGGACGCTCGTTGCTGCCCCTAGTGGCCGAGCCGTCAGGCCATGTTTCTTCATCTTTTTCTGACTCATAGACAGAAACTTTTCCACATCTGAACAAACAGTTTACAGGTTAGAGATGGAAACAGTAAAGAACATCATAAAAACTGCAGTTTTATTCTTTATTATCCCAGTTTAACTATTTAACTATCTCCTCTGAGATTCTGGAAAATGAAGATATGAAACTTTAAAATCTCTGAACTCTGATATTTCTGCTTCAAACATCATTTTTATTGATCTGATGTGATTTCTAATTTTCTCACTTACTGAATTTAGGATTAATTTGTCTGACATTAAATATGCAAAACATAAAACCTTGAAATATTTTATTCTACAGAATCTAAAAAATGACGGTTTCACTTCCTGATTGAACATTTATGCAGATTCTTTAGATGTACAATAACATGTTATAGGATCAGCGTGTTTCAGTCGGGCTGGGTCAGCCGGTTCTCCCTCTGGATCCGGTTCTGGTTCCGGTTCCGGCTCCTACCTGTGGGAACGCTGAAGTTCACCACGGCCAGCTTGGATTCCCAGATCATCTCCAGACTGAAGTCGCTCTCATCCAGACCAGAGATGGTCTCAACCAGCATCTGCAGAAAGTCTTTGTTCAGGTTCTCTGAGACGTTCTCCAGAACCACGGCGACGACCGGATCCAACTCAGAACCTGACAGGAAAAAACAAAACTGTAGGTTTTACTGAGAACATTAGTTTTTTCATGAGGGAGCGATAAAATAATCAGAGAGGAATTTTGCAGAAATGTGTCTTAATTATATTTATATTTAACATGAGAATAAAAATAACCTGAAGATTTAAATCATTTTCATATTTCAGTTCTGATCTGTTTTCACCTCTCTGGTTTCCTGCAGAAGCTCCTTCCTCTGGTTCTGGTTCTGGTTCTGGGTTCTTTGACTCTGCAGCTGGATCTGAATCAAATATGACTTATATCATTATTTAGATAATAAAATGACTGGTGCATTATGGTACAAAACGTTATTTTCTCTTTTTGAACAGAAAATAATGTATTTAGTTCTGTTGGAGCTGCAGGTCCATTTACTGAACTGACGCATTTCTGAGTAAAACTGAAGATTCAGACATTTTCTCAAAGTAACCGAGTCCAGACAGTTTTCAGACGGTTCTGTTCCTTCTGGTTCTGGTTCTGGTTCTGCAGGCGGCTCCTTCCTGTTCCTCTCCACTGTCGCCTCATGTTTACTCAGGTTGAAGGAAAAGTTTCAATGTCTGGCCTCTAAATTTTAAAGTTTCTCTCAGTCTCACTAAGTTAAAACTGATTAAACAGAACCGGGTCAAACCCAGAACCCGGACCTGGACCCAGAACAGAGCCGTTTACCTGAGCCGTTGTTGCTGCTGTTCGTCTGGTTCTGTGGAGAAAACAGAGAGAATCACTGGTTCTGACTAATAAACCGAACCGAGGCCCGGAGGGTAAAGGTCAAAGGTCAGCAGCAGATGATGCTGAGAAGAGCTTCAGTTCAGAGTTTGAAATAATCCAGATGTATAAAACTAGATGGGTCCAAGCGTGTTTTCGACCTCGTTCCACGATGCTGCAGTTTGTGCTGCAAACGCTGCAATCTGATTGGCTCTGATTGGTTAACTGTGAAACTGTTCGGATCGGATCCAAGAATATTCCAGGTTTTTCTGATTTTTCCTCCCTGTTTTTTTTCCCAGAATGCTTTGCAGCGAATTTCCCATTAAAACCTGTTTCTATTTTTCTTCTATTTTCATCTCTCCAGGTTTTTATGGAGTAAATTTAAGAAAATCCAACTTCAAATGGAGGAAAACCTGATATAGAAGATATGAAAACATATTATATTATATTTGATGTTTGGATTTAAAACACATAAACGTTAAACTAAAGTTCTTCTTCAGTTTTAACTGGACTCATGTTTACCAACTAAATGATCTGAGGAAACAGATTTATAATCCTGAGGGTCAAAATGAAACAACTTATTTAAAATAATCTGTGAAATGAGAAAATCTGTTTTTCTTGGCTGAACTTTGACCCCTGACCTGAATGAATCCATCAATAACCAAAACATCCCATGACTCTGTAAGTTTTGCTCTGTGCAGAACGTTTACTCAGATCTTCATCCGGTCGGCAGGTTTTACCTGAGCGGGTCCAGAACCGAGCCGCAGCCTCACAGGTTTACCGTCCACCGTGATTTCATGATCCTTCCTGGCCAGAACTTGACCTCTGACTGCAAACGGAGCAAACATGGAGTCATTCTGACCGTTCATGGACCAGGTGTCCAGCTGCACTCTGAATTCAGTCCAGCCCAGTTTAACCAGCAGACAGAACCAGTAACAGCCAACCAAAACCAACATCCTGACTTTTAACCCCGGTATCAGGTCATGAAGTCAGACTCGGACCTGATCAGCTGACTGTGACTCCTGTGGCTCCAGGATGAAGGAGCAGCCCCGGTGCATGCTGGGAGCTCAGCTGCCATGCCAGGTTGTTTATTAACCAGCCGGATGTTTATGATCAGAGTTAATAACTTTAAACATTTAGACGCCATTTTTAAAGGAAAGTTTCAGACTTTTCAGTCAGAAAGTAAAACAGCTCCTGGTTTTAAGTCAGTGAACATTTCCTCCCTGGTTAAACTGGACCTTTCAGTCCCGGTTCGGAGCAGAACCAGAACCAGAACTCACCCTCCTCCGCTCGGAAGTAGACGGAGGCTCTGGCTGCCTCCTCCTCCACCTCCACCCTGCAGTCTCCTCCACTGGACTTCTTCTTGCTCTGGAAGTAAAGCTGCAGTTTGTTCCGGACGGTTTTACTCTGGACCGGGGTCCAGTCGCCCTCCACGGTCACAGCCGGACACTCGGAGTCCTGCATGGTTCTGGTCCAGAGTCAGACTGACGGAACCAGCAGGAGGAGGAGGAGGAGGTTCGGGTTTCTTTCACTTTCGTTTCGTCATAAACGGTGAAAACAAAACTAGAACCAGCGGCTGGAAATTAAATTAAATTAAATCAACTCAAACATGAAAATTAATCAGGAAAATTATTTTTAAAGGCGTTTAAAAAATATAAGAAAAATCCGATAATCAACAGATTCGGAATAAAACTAAGTAGATTCTTTTTCACATATAAACATAAAATTTTAGCTTCATTTTTATTTAAAGCAACTTTTATTTGTTAGTTTTTATTCGTCCTGTAAACAGTTTATGCTGAGGTATTTGTTCTCATGTCGCATTTTAAACATCCGCATTAACAGCAGTTATGGCGAACAGCGCCCTCTGGCGGAAACTCTGAACACAGCAGACCGACTCGGCCCGGTTCACCTGAGGCAGGACGCACCTGGATCGGTGATGTCACGTGTGTCCAATGGCGGAGATGACGTCAGTGAAATGTATTAAGCTTTTCTTCACATGAACAAAGATGGCAGGTGCAGAATAAATACAAAGATCGTCAAACGAGGTTAAAATCAGACAAACAGCAGCAGGACCTTCAAAATAAGAGTCCATCACCTTCAGAGTGACCTATCAGGAGTTTAACCACAGACTGGAGCAGAACCACAGGCTCCGCCCACAGGAAGTAAAAAACAAGCATAACAGCAACAAAAAAACTAAGCAATTACTTCTGACTCAAATAAACTCTTAAAGTATAGAAAATATAATAATAATAACAACAATAGTAATAATAATAATAATAATAATAATAATAATAATGAGAGAATAAATAAACTTGTAATCTACAATACAATAAAACACTCAGTAAGATCTGATGACATCACATCCTGCTTGAAAATAGAACCTGGAAAATGTTTGAAGCTGAAAGTAACAGAAACGCCTCGTTCACCCAGGATGAACCGCGTCAGTTTAAGCTGCAACAAAAGGTAAGTTAGTGGTGGTGCATACGTGTGTGTGTGTGTGTGTGCGCGCGTTTGTGTGTGTGTGTGTGTGTGTGTGTGCTCGCATGCTGATACACTCTATAATTAAGTCCCAGCTCATGGCTCCTCCTGTTTATTCTCTTTATTTAAGCGGTGAAGCTCAGATCCTACTGATCAGTTGCCATGACAACCTGAGCAGGATGGAGATGGAAACAGATTCTTCAATATTTATGTTGTGTTTGAAATTAGAATGTTGTAATAAAATAATTGTGTTGAACACATTGTGTTTTTGTTGATATTAGAAACATTAAGTTGTCTGGGACAGAAAGGCCATTTCCATCTGTCCATGAATGACGGGCCCCCAGTGGACCCGGTCTGGTTCTCCAGAGCTGAAACGGTTTATGGACCAGTTGGTTTGTCCTCAACTGGTCCACACCTGGCCCGGTTCTGGCCACACATGGGTCACATCAGGGAAACCAGCACTGGGCCACAGGGGGCCGTCACTCACTGCACCATGTGGGCCAGATGTAAGTACCAGCTGTGGGTCACATCCGGCCCAGAACGGTTTGCTGGGCAGACTCTCATGAACAGATTCCCCATCTTTTATATATTTCTACCAATAAAGTCCTGAAAGGTTTTGGATTTAAATGCAGGTAAAAACCAGGTAAACCTCCAGGTCTTCACAGACCCACTGACTCCAGAACCAGAACCAATCAAGTCTCCTCAGAATAAACTCTCTGAAAACCTGAGATGTTCAGAAACTGATGGTTCCTTTAAATCAGAAAACTGTTAGCTGCAGTGTAAAGGTAAAATGTAGAAACAATCATTTATTTACTGTTAATTTGGTTTAAATATGCATTAAAATGTTATGTGATTATTTTAAAATATTTATCTTGTTTTTAAACTAATCTTTGTTCCTCATGTTTCCATCGGCACCTTTAATAAATCAAACTAAATATTTACAAACATTTTTATTTTCTATGTTGGTCCTTTGATCTTTTGTTATATTTATAAACTGATAAAACAGATTTTAATTTTCAGTAACATTTTCTCTGAGGCTGAACAGGACAGACATCGCCCCCTGGTGGAAACTCTGCAGCTCTACAACATGTCAATGGTTTATTCCTTCAGCATCAGGGTTTTTCAAAGTGATGAAACTTCACATGTAAAAGTTTCTGTTCATATAAAAGAGAAAATGAATCATGAAAAACTCAGATGAGGATTAAATCTGCACCATCTGAAGATAATCTGAGAAGGATTAAAGATGGTGGGATTACCTGAAGATTCTGGATTAAAATGAAAATAAAGACATTTTAATACATTTATAAACTCATATTTATTCAGCTAACGTCACACATAAAGATCAGAAATGAAATCAAACATTTCTATTTTAAAACCTGAAACATTTTCAGTTAAAGGTTTTTAGGTTTTATTGAGAAACATTTTCTGCTTCAGGTCAGGTGAGTCTGCTGCGTCCTGATTGGTCGAAAGCTTCAGGCTTCTTTCTCTTCACCTGCGGAGAAACAGAGACAGTGATGAAGATGAGGAGGAAGATCTGAGGAAGACCCCGATGATTTGATTATACCATGAAAAACTTCACTTCCTGCAGGCTTCAGTTTCTTAAAGAGACAGACGCCCAATTTCCAGGCCTTAAATGGTGAATTCAGGTTTCCTTCAAGTCATTTTATATGTATAGAATTAACTGTAACAGCTGTTTTGCTCTAAATGGCTCAAGGTTCTGGATGGTTCTACAGGGTCAGTTTCCCAAACAGATTTTAGTTTTTGTTTTAATTAATCATGCAGATTCATATTCAGCTCTGATTTAAAATGTGATTTTTAGTAAATAATGATATCGAGTTTTAGTCCGATATGTAGGGTCGGGTTTGGGCGGAGCGGGCGGAGGACCGGGCAGAGCGGGCGGAGGACCGGGCAGAGCGGGCGGAGGACCGGGCAGAGCGGGCGGAGGACCGGGCAGAGCGGGCGGAGGA